>VZTY01008905.1:198522-270544 GCA_013400935.1 Turnix velox
CGCCGCCTCCGCCTCCCCGGTCGGTTTGGCGGAGCGCAGGCGCGCCCGTGGTCTGCCAGGGCCGGGGCGGGCGATGCCGGCCGGCACTCTCGGCCCCCATCTGACCTCCCCTCGCTGCCGGGCAGGGAGCTGCTCCGTGGCCCCCGCGACCCGCAGCGAGAGGGCAGAGCCATAAGTCACATCTTGACATAAAACAACTTACATCCCCTGGCGCGAGTTTGCGGAGGGTGATCCCGGCGGCGGGGCAAGGCTGTGTCAGGGACCTGCAAAAATCCCTTGCTTTCCTCTCCTCTGGGGATGCGGCTTCTCGGCCACGGGTAAGAAAAATCAGCGGGTCCTCTTGCCGAATGTCAACGCGGTTACCCCTCCGCCCCAAGGAGGCATTTAGAACGTGGTGTGATGAACCTCGCTCTGCGAAGGGTGATCAAGTAGTACCTCAGCTACAGCGTCTTCTAGATAATGAAAATAAAGAACATTTTTATTTATTTAATTTCAAAATTATTTTAGGAAAATAGAAAACCACCCCGTTCATTTTATCCAGGCTCATCTCCAACTTCAGTCAATCCCAGAAGTGGGAAACGCACACAAACATTGAAATACAGTTTGGAGTTTACTCCTTGCAGAGTTTCCTCCTTATTCTCTCTGTCTGTGTAGTATCTTTGATTGCACTGGTTTGCCCTCCTCTCGAGTCTCTTTTTTTAAAGTCCTAAAACTAAAGAATATGACAAAGAAGTATAATATCCCACATTTCTGAATAGCTAGTGCAGCGTAGAGGATTTGCCTTTGATTATTTCCTCGTCATCTAAAAAAATGTGTTTAAGATTGACTCACAGCATTGATTTTCTTATTTATATTCTCGATCGATAAGATAGTTTCACTGGATACCATACTTATTTTTTATGAAGCTTGTGCTTGATACCTCTTTGTACTTGCTTAGCACTCAAACAGCTCAGACTCAACAGAGCCAAAACAATACTAGTTTCCCCTTGGTTTTCACCACATTTCTCCTGTTGATAAGGTACCCCAAATTCTGTGGTTGTCTAGGCCTGTGGTTTTCATATTATTTTTGATTCAGATAAGTTTTCAAGGATTCTAGAAAAAAATCTCAGCAATTCTTTCTTTCTATGTAAGATCCCTAACACATTTTCTTCTGTCTCATAGTTCCACACCTTGTTTTTACTGCAGCTTCTCACTTCTTCTTCCTCTTCCACTGTCTCATGGCTACAGCTTCATTCTCGTCAGCTCTGTCACTCAGCTCAGCCAGTCCTGGGTAAGCTGATGGATGAAGCCATCCCAAAAGAAAGAAATATTTTTTGCTTTTGCTGTGTCTGTGAGCTGCTCTGCACCAGGGATGGGAGCACAAGAACTTGCAAAAAAGTAGGAAGGCAGAGGGGAAGTTCATGAGGAAAGAGAAGAGGATAGCCCATCCCAACAAGGACAAGCTCTTAATCCAACACAGTCCTCTCATTGAGCCATCCCTGAGAAAATGTATATAATTCAGCTGGTAGGCAGTAACCCATTGAACTTCAGTCACTCCATTGCACTTGAACCCAGAACTGCAGTTTATAAGTATTAGATCAACAGCTTTGAGATCTTGCTCTGTGACTAGGATTCTTATTGTATAAAACCAGAATAACAGCAGATATTCTAAAAAGTGTTGTCCCATACCATGGAAAAATACACGGGTGTAGCATTTCCAGCCTTTATTGCAGCTGCAAACAGTACAGCCTGCAAACATATCATTTCAATTCCTTCTGCAGTGGCCAATCTATCAAGAGATAAAATTGTCCTTGGGACTAGGTGAAGATGTTTGTTTTAGGAAACTACTCCAGCTGAGGACAGCCAAAATGTCTGACTTTCCTGCTTCCTTTTGGCTCTGAATACTTAAATAACAGGTTAGCTGAGCAAGGAGAGTATTTGTAGTCTGCAGAAGGTATGGGCTTCCAGTGCCAAGTGATGAATGGGAAATCAGTATTACTCTCTTTGCTTGACAGGTTGATTACAGAAGTGCAACAGAGGTATTCAAGTTCACAATAGAATATAAATGTGTAAAACTACTATGCAAAATTTCCAGTTTTAAAGTTTCACCATAGTGAATTTTAAATATATGACATCCCTCAAGCACAAAGCAATCACTTTGGTGTTGCAGAATAGTTTGTTTATGGCTACAGCTGCAAAAGAACACAGTTCCCATTTTGCTAGATTAAAGACATGGGCTGTCATCCCACTTTTGATTTACCTGTGTTAGTAAAAAACATTAAGTCAGGGCTAGTGGAAGACAGGCCCTTCATCTTGACAATTCTTCACTTCCAAATTGACAACCTCCTTCCTGCGCATTGATGAGTGCTCACCCAGGGGCTCTTTTGGAAGGACACAGCCTTTTGGCAGAGAGATTGTAACCATCAGAAGAGGGAAGAGCAGTATCTTAACTCAGGCTGGTTTGTGCTACAGAGCTGTATTAGTTTCAGAAGAGAAAATAGCAGAGCTACAAAGCAGTTATCTTTTTAAGGTCACAGTTTAGTTATGATGAATCTGGGGCTTTACACACCCTCTCTAGTCCAGGGAGATGTTGACACCCTTTCTGATATATTCCAGGCCACAGAGAGGGAAGAATTCAGCTGAAGGGTGGATTGAGTTAATGACTATGCTTTTCCTTCACTATTTCATTCTTCCAGCTAGGTTTTCCATTCAATGGTATGCCACAAAAGCAATAAATCAGCACACTTGTCTTCCTCCCCCTTTTCCCTAACACTGCTGCCATTTTTGGGCAACATCTGCTCTTCATTCCCAGCCCAATATTAATAAAACAATAAGCAAAATAGGATGTAGATTAGGAGGCTGTAGGGGTCTGAGTCCTCCTGGAGTGTGAGCACTAGGAAGCATAAAGTGAAAGGACAAGTAACTTCACTCCTTGAGGACCATCACCAATCTAGTGTCCTAATGAACTCCCCAGAGCAGCTTCACTGCTTGGAGAGAGCAGCTCATTATTTTTATTTTGGATGTCAGAGAGAGCACTAAAAACAGTAGCTCCTAAAGACCTCATTTAGTACAAGAAATGAGCTTAATCACACTCAGATACCATTCAGATAAATCCACCTTGAAGTTTGTTGATCTCCAGAGAGGAGCTAGCTTCAGTGTTATGAATGAAATCAAGGCACAGTGAGTATCAGGGAGGTGCAAAGCAATAGGAGAATGGAAGAAAAGAGAAAGACAGTCTGAGAAATAATGGTTCAGCTTAGGAGTGACAGCTATCAGCGTTAAAACAGTACATGTCAGAAAGGAAAGGGCTACACCCCCCCTCGCTGTAGATCATCCTACATTATAGTCATGCTCTCGCACTATGGGACCAGCCCCATAATCTACAGTGAGACCAGGGCAGTGGGAGCCATGGGTTCATATAGTTGGTTGTTCAGTGATTATCAGGCACAGAGAACTGATGAGGGGGGCTTACATCAGTGTGGGGGCACAGTCAGAAGCAACAAGTGATAAGGCCACCTGGCAAAGGGTAGTGAAGGGAGGGCACTGGACATACTTTGCCCATTGAAGAGCTGTATCTGGCACCATGCCTATAAACATGGGCTCCCCTTTTAGTACCTAGTAGCAGAATAAAGCCCATGCCACCTACATGAGTCATAGTGATGATTCTTTAGGGTTTACTGTTTTGTTTTAGAAGATGCCAAGTCTCAGAAAGTGAGCTACAAATAATCTACTTGGGATAATTTTAACTGTGGTGTTCAAAATTGGGCTTTCTTTCTCAAGAAAAAGCCCAGTGTTTCAGCACATCTGTCTGAAAAAGCTAGCTGAGTATCTTAAAAATGGGACTGACTCTCAATTATTTATGTCTGTCTCCTATGCAAGTACACACAGAATAGATCTTATTTTGAAAAATCAATTTGAGTGTAAAAGCTCTCAGGGCTTTTTTTAGACACAAGTATAAAGAGTAAAATAAAATTTTAAAAATAACAAAACCCCAAAACAAACTAGAAGGGAATGCATAGGAGAAGCAAGGAGAAAAGAAAGTACACTTTCTACATACTATTAACCTCTAGAGATCATACTGTTATATGATAAGTGATAAACTAGGAGGCAGGCTCTCTAATTCCCCATTGTATGACATGTCAGACTGTGATAGGAATTTGTCTGGGAGGGCATAGGGAAGGGGGAAGATGAAGGCAGCTTTCAGATTCAGACTCCCAACGATATGGCCAGTCTTTCATGTCTCTGTGCTGTGGAAAGGATCTCAGGGTAACAGAGCTCTGTGTGGCTTTGAGCCAATGCTCAGCCTGCAGCACATTGCTGTAGTGCTGCATTACACTCCTGAGCAAGGAGTATCTAAAGGCAGATAGATAATCCATCAGCTAATCACCAATGATGGTTTTTTTCCAAGTTATTTACAAGCAAGAGGTACCAGATTATTAGACCTCAGGAAGCTTTGTTAGGAATGTATATAGGGCTATGGTAGCCTACCAGCAATCAGGAGAGATATGGTGTATGCTTTCAATGCAAAGGCACATTGCGTGCTTATAATTGTTTCTTAAGAAACCTCCAGTTTTAAACATTTTTTCTCCAACAGTATTAGACCTTAAGGAAGCATGAGATATTCACAGAGTCTATATGGGAGAAGAAAAAGAGAGGTACACTGTGCCTTTCTATGCCATCTCACTCTTTGTGTTCATATTTTTTCCCCCAGTAGTCCCAGTTCATCTCAGGCTTCATATGAAACTGTGTAAGCATTGTCTGAGCCCAGCATCAAAGCCATGAAGACAGACTAAACCAGATTTCCCTCTCCCTCTTGTTCACAGAGATCTTGTTTCTCAGCATCTGCCGCTTTATTTCAATGTCACCTTTCAGAAGCCTTTTGGCAAGAATTCTGTATTCATATATAAGCTAATGCATTTATATTCGGTTAATATATGCATTATGACCTTAACCATCCTTACACATTACTCTCCTCTATACACTTCAAGTATGCCAGTTTTAAATGTTAAGTGACAAAGTCAAAATACTTTGAAATAACCAGTTTGGATGTGTTCAAATTCTTTACCCGTATCCAAATTCAGAATTCCATATTAAAATAGAACATTTTCTCATTGTTTTTTTCCCTTCACCTGATCATTAATTTCTCTTGAGGGAAGCACACTGGCAAAATCACGGAATATTTATGCCACAATAGAAGAAATGGAAGAATGGAATTAAATACAGCTGGGAACTCTTAAGTCATCATCCCCCTGGTCCTAGTTACAATTATTTGATGGGCTTTTAGTCTACTGTGAGCCACAGTGTGCCCTGACCACAAACATCAACTGCAAAATACAGGACATTTACTAAAAAACAGCAAAAAGCCCACAGAAAGAAGTTATAATGCACCATTAAACAGAGAGAAAGGAAAAAAAAAATCAATTTAATTTTCAGGTACTAAGTAAATCTGAATTGTGTTTAAATGTAGATACATCAAACGCATCTTTCTGGACTATGTCTGAGCTGCTTGTGTCTGAGATGGTGCTTTAAAATGTCATCCCTAACCAGTCACCTCAATAAATCTGAGGATATTAAAAATGTTCCTCCTATTTAAATAAACCTTAAAAGGGAAAAAACTGTTGAAACGAGGAAAATTGCACTTTGGGATAAAATCCCTAAGAATTCTACTGCCTAATTCTCCAGTGCTTAAGCCATTTCAAAGACTAGGTCAACTGCACATCTCCATCACGTAAGCTAAATTCTCTACCTAGAATATGAAAACCAGAAAAGAATGTAGTGAGCTATTTACAAGTATCTGCTCTGAAGCAATATTGTCGAAAAAGCAGTTACAAAAATGCTGCTGGTAAATATGCACCAATGTTCAAAACAGATTTAGACCAGATATGAGAGCATGGGTTTGTTGTTTTTTAGGGAGAATATTTGCCCAGCAGGGTATATTTTATAACCTCAGAGTCACTGTACAAATAAAACTTGCAGATCTCTTAGAGGAATGCATGCAAAATTATCCTGAAGTTATGTATTTATTATTATAAAGCTGGAAAAAGAGCCAAAGGAAATGCTCTAAGAGGAACCATATGCTGAAACAATATTCACCTTTTATCCTTGAAAATATGTTTTTAAGGGGGGCATACCAAAGGCTTATTTCAACAAGCAGTAGCCTCTGCAGCTGCTGACACAAGTTTGAGTCTTGGAGGCTTATATATGAAATGCAATGGCAAATTCAAAGTATCACAGCCTCCCATTCCATGTTAAAGGCCACCCAACTATTGCCCTGAGCACCTTGTGGCCCAGATTCTCATCTGAGTTATGGGACAAAATTATTCCCCTGGGTTTAGAAAAATGCCATTGAATCTGTTTTACCCATAGGATTAAGAATAGCTCTCCGTCTGCCACTGAGAGTGAGCTCTGAGTTTAATCCATTATTCACTGATTGAGCAAGGACTAGGGAAACTCACTGCACTGGAGCTGAAGTGAGAGACAGCAGCACAGAGATGTGGTGGCCTTTGATCTGGTGGGTCCAGCACAAAGGTTGTTTCTCATGTCTCCTAGAGATATGTCAGGCTGAGAAGACACCTTCTCAAAGGGGGAAGAACAAAACAGACCCATTTTATCCCCAGTGAATTTCCTGCCCTCATAAAGCTCTCCTGCTGCCTCCCAGTGTGGTCCAATCACCTCGTTGCTGTCAAGAGGAGAAAGTGGCTATTACAGCTCTTTAAATGATGTTATTCTGTATCTGCTAAGCTAAATCACTCACTGGTGGAATTCTTCAGCTTAAGGTCACAGGTGCTTATTGTCATGATCACAGAATCACAGAATCACAGAATGCCCCGGGTTGGAAGGGACTTCCAGGATCATGTAGTTCCAACGGGAAAAAAAGGGAAAAAAACCAAACAAACACATTTACTAGATCAGGTTGCCCAGGACCCCGTCCAACCTGGCCTTGAACACCTCCAAGGACGGGGCATCCACAACCTCCCTCAGCAGCCTGTTCCAGGACCTAACCACTCTCCTAGTAAGGAACTTCCCCCTAACATCCAACCTAAATCTTCCCTCCTTCAACTTGGATGATGTTTTGAGGACACCTATTCTTATTTTAGCTTGAGTTAGCAGGTTAAATCTGAGGAGGAAGAGGGTAGATTTTCATTAGAAATACTGGCTAGAATAGAGCAAGGCATTGCCAGAAGTGGAATTGCAAGTGGGATTGCAGTTTCCTCTTCTGCAGATGCATTTTTCACTCTGTTGTGGAGGCAGAAGGCTCTATCCACTCCTTTCTCCACTTATCCCACGTGGCACTTGGATCCTAGCTTGGATACTGAGCAAATATTATTTTTTATGTTGTATCTGTGAACAATAATCCAACTTGAAAAAAATTAAGAGCTATTGACCCTGTTGTGCCCTGTAGTTTAAGTCCACTAAGGCAGAGCCCAGCACCCAGATGGTAATATTTTAGTTTCTAATTCAGAAAAAAAAGAAAAAAGCTTTGTATTAGTACTTAACTTATTATTAACTTATTATAGATGTCTGTAGGGACCAGCAAGACATGGGTGTTGTGCAGTGCTCAAGGACACCTTGTGAAGTGCTACCTCAAAGTTCTTACAGTGGGCTTGAAGTCATATAGAGTAACACTGGCACTGCTGCTCCCACTGTTAGCAGGAGCAAACATTGAGTTTCTTATTGTCCTTATAGCTCATTGGAAACCCTTTTGGTCTACAGGGACAGAGCCTGCATTTGCCAAGAGAAGCTGCAATGCATTCACTTCCAACATGCAGTGTTACCTGTGATGAATGGTATTAAACAGTTTTACATATAAAATGAATATGTAAAATTAATCCTAAATAGTTTTAAAAGGAAAGCCTGTCTGGAGTAATGCTCATAGAGCAGATTTCTATTCATAAGTTTTTGTTCTCTCATTGCTATCCCTGCAGCTGTTATTTTGCTGTTCATGCCATGACACTGCTGGATCTGAAATGTCCTAAATTTGGCTTCCTATCTGTCACCTAAAGGAAGAGCAGTTCCCAGCATAAGGACAAGGCAATATAAGCAAAGCTTCAAGGGCAGTATTAGCAGGCTTCTTTAAGTATTAGAAATCTTATTTAGAAATATGAATATTACTCAACAAAGTGAAAGAGAAGACCAGTAATAATACTTAAGAAGACCACTGATAATACTTAAGTACATAGACACATGTACTTGCACTGCACTCACACTAGTAATAAAGAAAGGAAAAGAAGTGAACAATGACCAAAAGTTTGTGAGTTTAATGGAATTGAATAAAACCACTAGAGAAGGCAAACGAAGCTGCAGGAGTCATTCCAACTGTCTCCTTATATGGTGCCCTGAGCTAGCTCTTTTTACTGCTCATAAAAATTAAATTCCCAGTGACATGTGTTGGGTTGTGTTCTGTGAATTAGTAGATGAGGACAGTGGTGAATCCAACAAGGAGGTTTTTGCAAGTGTTTGCTGCACCAAAGAGATGAAATGCTGTCCAAAGTCAAAGTGTAAAACTCTGGCCCCACAAAAGTCAATGATGCCAGAAACTTATTCTCCAGGTTATTGCCTTTAATCCCATTTTTTGTCCCTCTTTTGGAGTCCCTTTGACTGTCTGTGAAATCTTGAATACCCGGGGAAAATTAGAACTGGATGGAAAACTGAGTACTGATCCCATCCTCCCAAGCATGACTTCCAGATAGAGACTCAGAAGAAGTTAGTACCAGCAAAGGACTTAACCCAAAGGTCTTGAACTGCCAGAGTGCTAAAGACAGAGTTTGTGTGCTAACCACCACTCGAGGTGACTGTCCATTTCAGCACATCCATGAGAAGGACATGTGGTGGAGGACATGTAAGAAGGTGTATTTTCCAGCAGAATTCTGTTAAGTGGGCCCCTCTGCTGACACCCCTGTCCACCTACCTGCCAGCCCTGGCAAAAAGCATATCCAAAGGAAGAGAAATATGTCTCCTGGAGGGATTGTTAAAGATGGTAGAAGTTAGGGTTCTGTGCAGGGGTTGTAGACTAAGAAGCACATTGCCCATCTATCCTTGAAAGGATGAAATCCTTAAATTCAGAAAGACTGAAGGGTGAAATTCTCCAACAGTAAACACTGAAATGTTTAGTATCATTCATAAATTCATGGCTGAAAAATTCTCTCTGCAGGATAACAGCAAAAAGCTACTCAGACTCAGCTATCTGAGAGGAGAAGTTTTATATGTTGTGTCTTCAGATAGAATTCAAATAACATTCTTCTGGTGAAAATGCATTCCTCTTAGTGCCACCCTCTCAAGCTTCACTGTCATCATTTGCAGTTTGTTATGTTTTCATGCGAATTTCCTTCTTTCCTACCTTACATCCATAAAAAGGAAGGTTAGGGAAAGTCTCCAGCCTCCAAATACTCCTTCTTGGGAGACCAAGAACAATTTTGGAATAGAGAACTTGATAATATACCCATCATTCACAATCTAAATGACAATGTGCAGCATCAGCTTTTAAATGTCAAGGTCATTTGTGAGTTTTCTATTTTGAGTAAAATGGCTCCTGCTGTTTCCATGGTTTCACCTGAAATGTGTACTGAGCCTCATTATTAAGAACCTTGAAACTCAACTATTCTAATAAAAAGACATAGTCTTCTGTACCTAGTTAATTTGAATTTAAATACAAAGGAGTCTGCATTTTCCCTGGATGGGTTTATGGATCTCTACCTTGCGTTTGTGAGCAAACCCAGATGTCTGGATTATCCAATTTGCCCTTCCTTTTGGAATATTGCACAATTATAGCTTTAATTATTTCTACAGCGTAGAATGTTCCTGAAGTAGAAGGATCAGGTTTATTGCTTACTATGCATAAGGAAATAACAACTGTATTGAAATAAGCTATTGAGAAAACACAGTAGCTCATAGTTGTAATGAAAATGCAAAAGAAATACAATATTCTTTAGAGAGAGATTTCAAAATGTTAGCATTGCTTCAGATTTCATTCTATATGTTCACATTCACATTCAACTGAAGAAATACTTAGAGTTATTAGAACTGCTACATTTTCCAGGATAAATTAGTCATTTTCCCATGATGGCTGTTACTACTTAATAACTATTAATCAGAAACAGAGTGCTGGAAGGAGTTTGAAGAGTGACTCAGATGAATAAGGCAAGGAATAGTTTAATGGATTTGAAAACCTCAAAATGCAAAATTAAAACTGTGGATGCTGAAAGAAGGAAGATTTCCATATTAAGACCTTCAGCACTATCCATGTTGAGTTGCCAGTTTCAGTATATTCATCTTGGTGATAATATTGGCATAAACACTGTGTTTTGTCATGAAAATGAGGCTACAGAGGTGCAGGTTCACTGATTTAGAGAAGATTAGAGCAGGCACTGCACAGCAGGAAGTCTATTGTCTCATTAGTTGGACACCTTTTAAGCAGAATATAGAATATAATGAAGTGTTAAGGCAGGTCGTTACATCTTTCTTCCTTTGTTTTTCTTTTTCCTTCTATTTGTTCTCCACTCTTCATCTTTAAAAAGCACTTTCTTAAGATCACTCTATCACAGCATATTGGTACCAAAACCTCATATCTTACACTAATTTTGCAAATTGGGTTCTTTGGGTCAGAATTCCAGGTCCTGGGATAGAGATTTTCTACAGTTGCTTATCTTGCCTCGAAATAAAATCTGTGCAGTCAAGAGTTTCAGTCAAGAATTCAAAGTACTGTAGACAGAAAAGAATTTCAGGTACCTCTGCTATGCAAAGCCCTTTCGCTTCCCTAATAGAAACCCGTACTGTCAGTGCTCTGCTGCCAATTCAGTGAGCAATAAGGAAGCACAGATTTTTAATCAGCTGTGTCAAAACTCTGATATGTCTCTGTTGTTGCTTTTAGTATTAAAGAATATAAATATTTTAGAATGGATTTCATCAGGATAACATCCCACAGGATCTTGTAATATCTTGATATAGATGGCTATGTATAATCTAAGTGCTGAAGCTCCTGCTCTAGTCACTGAAGTCCCTAAAGATAACATGCTTTACTTACTTGCCAAGTGCAGATGTCAAGTACCATCAGAGATGTCTCAGGACACCTTCACAAAGGAGGCAAATGTGACACAAGATATAGCAGAGTCCCACATCTTTCTGGACTTCATCAGGAGATCAGGCAGCACACCCAAAGGGCATTAGATTTCTCCATTTGGCAAATTCAATGGAGTTCGGAGTTTCTTCTCTGACTTTGTTTAGGGGTGACTGGAAAAGCTCACTGTAGTGAGCAGTCTGTCAGCTGCATCAGTTAGGTGTACAAAGTTTATACAACTAATTCCCTTATTGTTGCCTTCATATAAGTCCTAAATTAAAGCCTTTGTGATCTGATGCTGGATTTCACCATGAGTATGCAGACAAGAACACAAAGTTGCTGGGAATTGTAGAGACAACATTGTGCAACAAGTAACACTAGTATTTCAGAGAACAGTAACTTCCAGAATTAACCTATATCTGGAATAAGTTGGTGGGCAAGGTCCCACTCCAACAAAGTATTTACCATGAAGAATGTAACAAGTTTTGTCTTTGTCAGTGAAGTGCTGTAGCGTACTCTAGGAATTTGCCATAACAGGTCTGCTGATGCAACTCAGTCAATTTACTCATGATGTCCTGCATTAAATCTCTTGCTCTTCTCCAAGGCTTTACAACCCCTGGCTGCCATGCACAATCTCGGTGGAAATATGGGGAAGAAAATTAAAAATCATGTAAGTGGATTTGCATAAATCTGAAATCATGTTGTCATCATGTACAGGCATTCACAGTAGCTACCATTTTGCTGACATACATGATCTGGAGAAATTGCCTAAGAAATACAGGAGTTTTGTCCTCAGATGCATGAGCTTAATTCTGCAGGGCATGTACAATTTGAGCACATGTCTTCAAACAAGGAGTACTGAATTAAGTTGCATAAACTTTTAAGAAGCTTGCAGGCCAGAACTGATGGGCAACAGAGATAAGAATCATCTTTTCCCAAGAGATTCTTATGGCCTTTTTTTTGTGGAAACTATGAAATAGACTTCTAAAAACAAATTTATGGGTATAAAGAAGCATTGACTACTGCATGCTTCTGTAACCACTGGGGACTTGGTATGTTCATTTATTCTCAGATCAGCCAGAATTCCATGACTGTGAACAAAGATAAAACTCACATTTCTTCACTCATGAGTCTAGACTGAAAAATTACAAAAATAAATAGTGAAGTTTTTATGGATGAATCAATTTCTGGAATAGAAAGCATATCAAGGAAGAAAATACTAGTATTTTAACCTCTTTATAAAATAATACATTTATTTTGTTATCTAACCTATGTATAGCTCCTAACCAGAGCTGAAAGTATTCTTCTCTTGAATAAGTTCTTTAAGTCTGTCTGAAATTTTGTACTTGATAAATTCTTTCAAGATCTGTGTAATTAGTTTAGATCTTGGAGGAGAAATAATGGTCATAGTTCAAATAGAGATCTTTTATTTCGTGTGAAAAAGAAAAAGTAAAACTATGTAGCAAAAAATTACAACTTTCCTAAATCAAATGCGTAGTTATTTCCATTACTTTTTAAACTAAAGCCAAGCTTAGCTTAGGTTTTCAAATAATAAATTATTTGTCTGTGGATATTTCCACTGAAATGACTAGAGGATGCTGATCTCTACTCTCCTTGTTAGTGTTCTCCCAGCCTGGGTTTTGCCCAAATTCAGCTGCTCAGACAAACACACTTCTGTACTGGGCTGCTGTGTATCTCCACAAGACATTCCACCATCCCAGCCCCTTCTTTCACCCTGCAGAACCAGTGCAGACTGACCCCAGGAAGAGTGTTTCAATGACATCAAGAGTGAAGAAAGAAAAGCTGCTAAGTCAACATTTTCCAGTGCATCTACACCGGCATTAAGTGTTGCATCTCTGAGTATTTTACAAATTAAAGTAGGCAGCTCTGTTCCAGCTCTTTGGATGTTTTCTTTCCTCCTTTATGATGTGTGGAGGATGCTGATTGTCCTTTTTTAAATGTCTTGACTCTTAAACCTATGTATTCCTGTACTAAAAGTACACAACAATATAAAGACCAGTAAAACACTGTTAATAAAACCCAGAAATACAGTATCAATTTAAGTGTAGAACTACATAAGCACCCAGTGAAAGATGGAGCTAATAGGACAACAGTGGTAGTATCCAGTAAGGTTCAAGTTCCTAAAGGGAGCTTGTAACTTGTGTTATGCTGCCAACTGTATTTCATTAAATCCTGATCCTGTAGCTGAGGCTCTGGCATTTTAACACCAATGCAAATCCTGCACTGGTTTTCAAAAATTGGGTTCTCCATTCGAACTAGCTAACAGTCTGATCCAAAGTGAACCTACAAAAACACTGACAAGTCCCAAAAGCTGTAGGAGATACTTGGAATTCATTGCTGTTGCTATTAGTAGCTGATCTATTTGAGGAAAGATGGACCAAGTATGATGAAGAGCTAAAAATACATTTGAAGATTTGCATGCTTGGCCACTCTTCTTTCACTCCCTGTTATCTAACCTGCTCACCTCAGAAGAAACCTCTAATTTAATTAGAAGTACCAATCTGGGATTCTTGCACTTACATAACTAAGCACCTAGGGAAAGAATTAAATAAAGACCGTTTTACCAAGAATACTCTCTCCAAATACTACTCATTCATGTTTGAAATGATTGCAGCATGGAACTGCCCAGCTAGACAGCTCACAGTTTTCTATATACTGAATTACAGTTCCAGGTAATTAAGGCCACAACCCATGTGATGCTGCAAAAATATTCTGATTTTCTTCTCTCTTTTATTCTATACTGTTCCAATGAAACTTTTTTTGTTTTCTAAAATATATTTGGGCCAAAGCTCTTTGTTACTTTTTTAGGACCAGACAATCTGCCATCTAGCCAGAAAGTTAAAACTGTTTTAGCTTCTATTTTTAAGTCTCTGCGATTGGGTGAGGTTTTGTTTTGTTTTTCCAAACTCACATCTGCCACTTCAAAAAAAAAAAAAAGGCAAAAGCTTTTCACTTAATTTCAGTGGATTTGTCTTAAACCCTGGCAGGTTGGCTTGACACGTTTTTGCAGAACACACAGGATATTTGGGATTAAATTTACTCCTTGTAACCATGTCATTAGCATTATAGCAGTGTACAGGCACTGATTATGCTCTCTCTGCCTCACTCCCACACCTCTAATCTCAGAGCTGACCTGATTTATATCATTAGCTTTTACATGGGCCTCTGTATATTGAAATCCAGAAGAGGGGAAAAGGCTGAGATTCTCTGAAAATAATTGAGCTGGCAAAGAACTCAACCTGTTTAAATGTGGTTTTGTCTGTTGCTGAACATGCAGAGTTTCATCCATTTAAGGAATATAGGCCTAAATCCAGATTCTGACATTGCTTGAGCAGGGAGAAGAAAGAAACAGATGAAGCATTAGTCCAAATATAAATAGCAATATAAATTATTTGGGAGATCTTTGGGGATGGAGAGAGAAGGATGAATTAGGAGGTAACATCTCAGTAGTTAGCGTAAGAAAATATTATTTTCCTTTCCAAGTATCATCACTAAAGGTAACTTTGGAAAATCTGATGTACCCTTAAAAGAATTCACAAAGTAGGTACAATCAGTCATCAGTGGCAGAGGTTTACATAATCTCACATTTACAGGCAGGAAAACAATTTATGGAAGAGCATAAATGTGAGACATGATGCTCCTCAGGCCCTAGTCAAAGGATTCCTAGCAGACAACTCAGCTGACACAGAGATTAAACTCTTTATAAATCTCCTCATACTCTTATGAGCATGAAGAATTTTACCTGTTTAGTGATCTAAATCTTCTTCTAAGCTTGAAACAGAATATCACTTAGTCAAGACCATTTTTGGCACTTCTCTAAGAAGACTTCTGCTGAAGCATCAGATAGACTGGGCTAAGTTTAAAAAGAGTACTTTGGGACTTACAGTCATACATACAGCAGGAAACAGCAAAACCTGTGCAGGGTGTTCCTGGGACTACAAATGCCAAATGTGTGAGATGTGTGGATGTCAGAGTTGTGGATGAGACTTCTTTTTACATAGAGACCTCAATATCTGGGGAACCATGGTGTGGCAGGCAGAGCATCTGCAGAGCTTCAGGTGAGCTGCCAAGAGCTCAGCTCACTTCCAGGTTTGTCTCTGCTTCCCTCCCCTGAATGAATACAAGTCCAGAACATTTCTACCTCTGAATTGTATTTTAGGCACCCTGTTGTCTGCCCAGGAGCACACCTGTGTGTAAACCTTGCAGATTCTTCTTGGTCAGACAAGTTTGTCAAGGAGAGCAAGGAAATGTCCTTTCCTTGAGTCCCAGGAGTGTGAAAGTAGCTGTACCTGGAGCAAACACACTATGCTTATTCACTGATTTTGTACAGTGACAGGGCACCATTGATAATCAAAACAAAAATGCTGCAGTTATTTCATAGCAGTAAATTCTCCTTAAGTTCTCAATAGTCTGAAGCAGAAGAATGACTTCTCCAAGAGATGACTCACATAGACCCCCTAATACAAGTACTTACAACAATTGCCACTACCTCCAAATCAGATCAAAATAATATTAAAATTAATGCAGGGTTAGGGAAAAGTGAGTCTAACCAGATTTCTTAACCAAAATTGACTAAATCATTCAGCCTGAGAATCATCCTGCCCTTGTCAGCCAGAAAAATGTAATGATTGTATTGCTATTAAATTTCTTCCTAAACAAAAGAGTCAGCTTTATTTTTTCTACCACTTATTATTGCATGTGTGGTATGTCATATTCAATATGCGCAAAAGACCTTCTTAAGAGGAAATTTAATTTAAAAAACAGTTAAAATAAGAAAGAAAGTGTGATGAGTTTAAATTTTATATAGTGAATAATGGAAATTAAGAAATGGAGAGCAAGTAACTATCTATCTCATTCCATGTGATTAAGGACACCCTTTGTCATGCATCCATAGCCAAGTTCCTTGGTATGTAAATGTAAATATCCAAATATTAGTCACCTCTGGAGGGTAATGGAAGAGACAGACAGAATAGTATAACGATCAGTTCAAAAATCTATTCTACATTTAAATGGATTTAAGGTTGAAAGCACTTGTCAATAATTCAAGGGTAAAACACATTAAGGGATTATTGTAATTATCTGAAGTTCAGATAATATAAACTTGGAAACTGAGAAACAGGGAAATTATTCTAAAAAAATCTAGCCATGCAACCACCAGGATTTTGTGGTTGCTGCATAGTATTATCACAGGGCAGAGTAAAGGCTGCCTCTGTTGTGCTTGCTTTGTCTACAAAATTGGTTGTTTTAAATGTAAAGTAACTATGCATTTAAATGCAGTTATTTTCTGAGCCTGGTGCCTCTCTGCTAAGAGGCAATCAGCCCCTCCAGGAAAGCTTCACAATGACTGTCAGAACACAAATAAGGTTATTCCCCCATCCATGCAAACATAAACAACATACTTCAGTGAATTAGAGCAAGAAAGATTAAATTAAAAGACAACCACTGGCCCCTGACAGCTGTGTCTCCCTCCACACACACAGCCCACAACAGCATGTCTCGTGTGTTTGAAAACAGCCTAGAAGAAACTGATCTCTGTGTAAAATCATAGAAAACAGGCTGAAAGGGATCTCTGGAGTCCTGCCTAACATATTGCCATGTGCTTACTCCATGCAATGATTCTTTAGCAGGTCACTGTCAAAGATACCAGCAAAAGAGATTCAGTATTTAAAGGAAATTACTGTCTCTGCTTCCTCTTCTTGTTAATGCCCTGCCTTCTTAGCAAGGCCTGGGAAGTAATAAATGTTCACATAGAAAATATACTTTAAAATATAAAGTGAAGAAGGCCTCTGGGTGAACCCCCAGAGCTGCAGAGGACATAATAAAATGAAATAAAACCTGTGCTGTGGGCATTAGTCCATTAGTCACCCATCCTGCATGTGCCCAGGCTTTTCAAAATGACAGAGGATGCCTCTGGCATAACTGGCAATAGAAAATAATTGTGATTCCACTTCTGAGTAATTTTCTTAGTAGTGCTGATGGTGTCCATACCCTCAAATAAATCTGAATATCTTAAAAAAAAAAGGAGAAATAACAGACAGCTTTCTGCTCTGCCTACGACCACCACCACTCACTGCACATCCCAAATCAAGGCTGATTAAGTCTTACACTTCATGCTTTCTTCCTGGAGAGCATAAAATATGAGAAAGTGGATAAGGTTTGCCTGGGCTAAGTCCAGTGGTCTTTCTCATCACAGCAGCACTCTGCTTTGAGTCTCAGAGAAATCGTGACCAGCATTATGGAAACCGTGTTTGTTGTAAATCTTCTTAAGCAAAAAGGAAAAAAGAAGATATGGAGTCAAATATGAAGCTATTTATGTGAATCATTGCCTCGGAAAGGATGTGAAGTCCTTCTTTCTGGGCAACTGTATTACATTGTTAGATTTTTGCTTCTACTGAAGTTAAACTGTTTCTATGAGGAGTTAGGCTGGAGAGAAAGTGGAGTGGTAGCTCCTACTACTACTATTATGTGGCGCCATATATGCAGAGTTGTAGGCTACCATACCTGAGAATCTCTGTCATCACTGCTGGGACGGAATCCTTAACGATATGCACATTACACACTCATATTGACAGCATTAATAGAAAACCCTTCCAGCTAAGGCTGACCAACACTTTTTGTTACAGCCCCATGTGCCAGCCCTTATAAATATACATAAAGGGCATGTTTGAACATACTTCTACAGGATTTTCCATTTCATTCAGAACAAAACTTAAGGAAAACAAAAAATTAATTATCACTGGCAACAAAAGGCCAGGTGTAAGTTAATTAAAACATGGACCTGTATGTTTGGCTTCAAAGACTGGTTCATTTGATTCAAAGAATGGTATTGACGCTTTGGAAAACACCCAGCAAAATGTGCCTACTAATTTCATCCTTTAAAGGACAGAGCTTGATTAAAATTACAGGCAGGAAGTCAAGAGAGTGTAGTAAGGCTTTGCTCCCAAGCACCAATCACAGCTACAGCAATAGTGCCAGAAAGCCTGAGGCTGCTCCTTCCTTACAAAACAAGAATTCCAGGACTGAACAACAACAGTAGGAACTGGGCTTGAGTCTGACTGTGCTGCTTGGCTACCCAGTGGCCAGGGTGAGAGCACCAGGGATGACATACATGACTGAGACAACAGCAGATTTTACTTTGTGCTCACAGCACCTGTAGGGAAAATATTCCCATTAAGTCTGGTGATTAAAAATTTGTGTTGATTACAAGTAACGATCGCAATTTTGCTTCAAAAATGTTACTTAGCATTTGATTATATTTGATTGTAGATGTGTTTGTTAGGTGGCCCTGCTAGACAGGGGGGTTGGAGTTACATGATCCTTGGGGTCCCTTCCAACCTGGGTCATTCTGTGATCTGTGATTCTGTGATTATCAGGTAGTACAAACTTGGATGAGTTTACAGGAGCTGTGTCAATCAGTTAAGCTGTAAACCTGACCCTTTGACAACCAGTAGCCCCAATATTGAGTAAAAATAGAAACTATGTTAATACACATCACTAACATTCAGAAATTAAGAGAGAGACCTGGATGAGTGCAGCTGCAGCCAGATTTCTCCTCTGTCACCTCTCTATCATGCTCTGTTTGAAAAGTTTTGAAAGTTAACCCCGTGCCCTTGGCTCCTGCTGCACTGTTTAATCACAAGAACCAAGGGAAAATAGTTAAGAAGAGTCCCTCTCTAATGTAGCCATTAAGGATATTAGTCATACACTCTTTAATGGGCAGTGCATTTTGCCAATGCCACAGAGAAAAACAACAGGGCTGATGCACTGAGCCACTCTCATTTCCAAGAAAAGCATTTGAGATAAGCTGTTCCTCCAATGGCCAGAAAATGTTCAGTAGCTGCGAATTGTCTCTGTGCTTAGCTGCAGGTATATCACAAGAGCTTGCAAGACTGATCTGGTGAGTGGTCTCCTCAGGGATGATGCATTCCAGAAGGCATTCACTTGATCAGTGATAATTAAAGAAGGACACAAATAAGCTAGTGACTGTGCTACTCTGAACCTACTCTGAAGACACAGAGCAATGAAGTGGAAAATAAATTACAACTGAAAATAACACAAACAGATTCAAAGTTGGAAAGTTTCAAATTGGGAATTTTCTCTCTAGCTCCACGTCCTGAAGGAGACAAAGTCCACAGGCTAGAGGATATGGAGTTAGAGTTGAACCACCTGCAGCTGAGACAGGTTTACCTGATTGTATTTCATTGATTAACTGTGCTCTTTTCTTATGTGATTAAACTCTAAGAAATGGGGTTATTGTGGTGTAGCCATGAGAGATCATGCCCTGCAAGGCCTGTGAGTGCTTCCCTTGTTACTGTCTCCCATCCCTGCTTTGCCATTTGCTCTTTCAGCTTTTTTTTGTCCAGACTCCAGTTTCACACCTGCAGATACTCAGCCAGGGTGTCTGTCTCCATCAGAGCCTGCACCCAGGAGCTCATACACGAATCCTATCAACAGATGTGACAGAACAAGAGGCAATGGACAGAAACTGGAACAGAGAAAATTCCATCTTAACAAGAAGAAAAAATGTCTTCACTTTGAGCATGACAGAACACTGGAATAGTCTGCCCAGAGAGGCTGTGGAGTCTGCTTTGGAGATAGTCAAAACCTTCCTGGATGCATTCCTATTCAGCCTGCTCTCAACGAACGAACCTTCATTTCCAGGAAATGTTGGACTATATGGTCTCTAAATTTCCCTTTCAATCCCTAGCATTCTGTGATTTGTGAGGGACACAGGGACTTTTTTTTGCAATTTTTTGCAATATATGTCATCTATTATTTATAGTAGGACTTTCTACCTATGCTTATCTATCCTAGTCCTCAGAGAAAAATCGCACCTAAATGTATGAGGAAGAAAGAGATTCAGGAAATATTTGTTCAGGTTTGATGAGGCCAGCATGGTACAGCACTAACACAGGTAATGCTCCTAGCACAGGCACTTTAAGTATCACCTAGAGGAATAAGATGATGAAGGATCTGGGCCTTTGGGCAAGCTCCAGCATCACCAGCACAACAGAAAGCTCCTGCTCACCTCAATGGATTCTAAATTAAGCCCTCAGGCCCTGAGAAGCAGCTGCTCAAAGAATTATGCTAGGTCATGGCTAGAGACCAGGCACTGCAGTCCTAGAGGTTACTGAATATTTTATGATTCATTTATTAAAAAACATGTGTATCAGACATCTATCAGTCTGTGTATCCATAACTGTGGCTGCTCCTGGGGGAACTGAGGAGGTTATTAGCAAAAGAGGCATTTCAGAACTGTGGGAATTTGTCTCCAATAAGACAGTACTTAGTGCAACAAGGGGCTTTGCTGGGGCTGCCTCACTCTTGGCTGCAGTAAATAGCCCTAACAGATTATTCAGGGCTGAGCTGCCTGAGGATGTCTCTGGCCTTCTGGGGACACATCAGGGCAAGCACCTGTGAAAAGCCACTTCATACCAGGCTTATATGCACACAGAGTTGTGGAATTCTCAGTGTGAAACAAAAGGTAAAAGCTCCTAAAAAGAAATCAGATGCAGTGAGTTGAGCACACTGAGGGCAAGTTTTAACAGGCAGCTCTGAGTCTAACTGTGATTTCAGCAGTTGCTTCATCCAAACTGAATCAAGCTGTTCCAAATACAGCCTTGGAGATATTGCCATTAAGGAGCAGCTGGATAACAATCCACTTTAAACTCAGCATCAACAATAGCAGTTTCATAGCATGTATTCCAAACAATAGGCAAACAAGCTTTACTGCTAATTAAATTTTAATTATTGTTAATGCCTGCTATGATATGAAATGCCAATCAGCTCATTGTTTCTCAGACTCTTGATGAGAATAGCAATGCCTTCTTGATTAATTCTAGTCCTAACCTTACTGATGCTGTGTTTTTATTTTTGCTGTGTTAGTCTTTGTACCTTTCTTACCAATGTTTCATAAGGCAATGAAAGATTTTACACATAGATGGGTGTAGTAAGAAATTCATATACACAAGGGCTGGAAGTACTCAAGAGCAGTGCAGTGCCTCTGTTGTTTTTTTTTTTCCAAAATGATTTAGTGAAAATAGAAATCTTTGGGCTAAATATCTCAAGAACAGCCTTGGACTTCATCTTGAGATGGTCTGTAAGAAAATCTCATATTCCAGACAAAGGTAGCTTAGACTGTAATACAGTTATCTGCAATGTCCAGTATACCAAAAATTACAGTGTTAAAAATGACTTTTCCATCTGGAAACACTCATCTGTCCTCTGATTTCCACTTCTGCTGAGGGACAGTCATTCTTATAACTTTGCATTGAACTGTCTGGCTTAAAGGCAAAAGGCAGAGAAAGAACAGAGGCTTAGACCCTGCTTCCAAGTGTCCTACTTTGGAGCAAGTTTTGATTCATTACATTGATCAGACTCCTGTGCTGTGAGGATTGAGTGCTTTTAACTACAAAAGAAAACGTTCAGACAAGCTATGTGGTGCCATTGCAGCTAGGAGTCCTTTCCACAACTGATGCCACGAGACAAAACAGCCTGAACATCAGCAGCCTTAGCTGTCACTATATGCTAGTGTACAAGTGGAAGATAAATGAAAAATGCTTCCGATGTATGTATTGAACAAGCCAGTCCCACATTGCCACTGGACTCCATGCTGCCTTCAGGTGAGGGGCACCTCAGCCTACGCTGCCCAGCATGGGCAGCTAGGGGCCACCTGGGATGGGATGCTGGCCTTCCTCTACCACCCCAGCACAGAAAATGACAAGAGAGACACCACCCAACATGTGAAAAAAGGCCCTGTCTCACCTCAGCAGTGGCTGGCAAAACTAAGTCAGGACCCATTAGTTCCAGCATGAGAAGTCATGCTGCCATGTGTACCTCTGTGTTGTTGCATCTCAGTAAATAGATACAAATATACTGAGTGTCCCTCTTAGTTAAGCAGTACTTTAAAGATCAGACAGTACTATGTGCAAGTCCTATATGTCAAAGCTCATCCTCTACAAAGAAATCCCTTAATGACCTCACTCAGTACCAGTTACTGCCCTCACACAAGTTCCCAGGCTGTTCTGGCTGAGATGAGGCAGATAGCTTATCCATCTGGACACCATCTGCCTCACAGTAGTATCAAGTCATGCTAGGGAGGGATGAAAAGAGTCTGTACAAGCTGTGATGTGGAGAACAGCACAGTCAAAGAAAATCCCTCTGCAATCTCTGCAAGGACACCACAGACTTTGTCCTAAATCTCTGCTGCATCTGCTGGCATTACTCAGGGAACCCAAGTGTCTCGCTCCATGCATGCAGTGATACAAGGAGCTCTATATCTTTTGTGTGGTTCACCATGTGGATCTCTGCCAGATGGCAGACTGGTCACTTTGAAACAGGTTCTGATCTGCCTCACAGCTGACAGGCAGGAAGGTTTGTTCATTTGTCAGATGGGAAAAACAACAGCAAGCATCATTTGTGGTCTAGAAGGAGTGAATGAGGCTCTTAATTATAGACTCCAGACTGGATCATTACCTGAGAACCAGAGAATAGAAGCATATATACAAGTCTACTAGCAAGTCACACTTACAGGGATTCTGTGTGGGCCTTTACGGAGACAAAACGAAGCAAAAATTAAAACCTAACATGGGAACACTACTTGCTGTAGTGTGCATTTCATTGTAATTTGGATGTGCAAGAGCTACAAGGAGAACCTCTCTCTCTCTCTCTCTCGACTGGCATCTGCTATCTCATTGCTGCAACAGTTTCTGCTATGTCATGCAGGAGGAAAACACCCCCGGCCATCCTGCCCAAAACAACCACTGGTCTAAAGTTTCAGTGATGCAACCTGGCAAGTGGAAGAGAGGGAAATCAGAAATTAATGCAATTAGAAAATCTAGGTATTTTCAGCTGACTGCATTAAGGAGAAGAAAATCTTCCCAAAGGGTAGTTCTAAAGCTTCTTTTAATCAAAAATAAAAACCTCTTTCATCTTTAAAAGGGCAGTGGTAGTGTGGTAAGCATAACTAGTCAATAGCTGCAATGACAAAACAGGGTCCTTGTAAATGCTATGAATGATTTAAATCAACATTAAAAAATAGCTTCTTAGCAACACTTCCTCCTTCTGGAAATATTGATGAAATATTAAGGAACTTGAAGTGCAGTTAACTGTCTGTTGGATTGTAATCAGGGAGCCAGTTGCCCTAGCCCAGGAACTGATCCAGCTTTTGCTGGTACTTTCTGAAAGCTTTGAAATCCCTTCAAAATGGGCTAGATTAACTTAAACAGTGAAAAGAAATAGGCACTTGAGGAAGGCAGTTTTACTTTAGGCATTCATTTTAAGATAGGATGACACATGCTGTGGAGATACTTACCTGCTTCAGACTGTAGACTTCTGTAGACTATAGACTTCTAAGGGGAGAGGTGAATTTTTCTAAGATCATAGAATCATAGAATAGTTTGGGTTGGAAGGGACCTTAAAGATCATTGAGTTCCAACCCCCCTGCCATAGGTAGGGACACCTCCCACTAGATCAGGCTGCTCAGTGCCATGTCCAGACTGGTCTTGAACACCTCCAGAGAGGGGGCATCCACAACCTCTCTGGGTAACCTGTTCCAGTGTTTCACCACCCTCACTGTAAAGAATTTCTTTCTTATGTCGAGTCTAAATCTACCCCCTTCCAATTTACATCCATGTTTCTAGTCCTCCCATCCAATATCATATTAAAAGGTCCTTCCCCTGCCTTTCTGTAGAATCCCCTCAGGTACTGATAAGTTACTATAAGGTCCCCCCTGGGCTTTCTCTTCTCCAGGCTGAACAACCCCAACTCCTTCAGCCTGTCTTCATAGGGCAGTTGCTCCAGCCCTTTGACCATCCTCATGGTCCTCCTCTGGACCCTCTCCAACAGTTCGATGTCCTTCTTGTGTTGAGGGCTCCAGAACTGGACGCAATACTCCAGGTGGGGTCTCACCAGTGCTGAGGAGAGGGGCAAAATCATCTCTCTTGACCTGCTGGTCACACTCCTCTTGATGCAACCCAGGATTTGGTTGGCCTTCTTGGCTGCAAGTGCACACTGCTGGCTCATGTTGAGTTTGTTGTCAACTGACACTCCCAAGTCTTTCTCTTCAGAGCTGCACTCAAGCCACTCTCCACCCACCCTGTATTTGTGCTTGGGATTGCTTCGACCCAGGTGCAGGACCTTGCACTTGGCTTTGTTAAACTTCATGAGGTTGGCATGGGCCCACCTCTCAAACCTGTCAAGGTCCCTCTGGATGGGACCCTTCCCTTGATAACCTCGCAAAATGGAAGGATTTTGTTTGAACTTGGACCAGCAGGGATGTGGGAATATGTTTCACCTAGGACTTGATGGCCAGATTTACAGCAGAGGAGACTTGTATTCATGCGTGAATAAAAAAAGTCCAAAAAAAGCTCTTAAATGTGCCCTAAAGCATTCTGTCTCTTAACAGTGTATTGATCGCATATATACTCTATCTGAGCTCAGAAATGTATATATCTGCCACATAATTGTAATCTTTTTTCTGCTTATACAAATGTCCAGATCCCATGTCAATGTTTTCATTATGCATATATTACATATGAATGGACAAATTACTCAACAACATTGCCATTTATAACTAAAGATTATGGCTAGATTTGAAAGTTTTTTCCTCACAAAGCATTCTCCTTCCTGTACTTAGTGGGTTTCTTTCATTATTCTGATCTATAACCAAGTCTTAATTACTTTAACAGCTCTTTCCTATATCAACATACTACATTATTGTGCCATTATTTCATTTGCTCTAAGCCTGTACCTCACTGCAGTCCAGAAACAGGAGCACTTCTGTTTTGTTTGCAGGGCAGAACAGGAGGAAAAACCCCAGTTTTCTGCTCTGTTTCAGAAAGCATTGGTGTCCTTTCATCTCCTCTTTTTGCTGACTGGTAAGAAACAATGATAACCCTCTTTAAATAGTTGATTGAACTGCATTAAATATATCCTTCCTACCCCAGCTGCAGCTGTACCTGCAGCTAAATACTTGAACCATCTGTGCTACGTTGACTAAGAAAATGAAGACATGAAAAGACATGTTGACAAAATCAGCAGCTGACATTTGTTTGCAATCACTGACTGTTCATGCAAGATGTGCGAGTCCTGGCATTCTCACTAGTACAAACACCATCCAGCAATATGTATGAGACACATTTCTAGCTATTATTATGAATGATTTTCTGTAGATCTGTTATCTCATGGGGATCTGCTATCCATACCAGAGAGTCAATCCAAATTTCTGTTGAAGTCATGTTCCAAAGTTGTCCTTGGACCCGTGTCACTCTGAGAGAAACAAATTTCCAACTGCTTCTGGGAAGATGGAGGATTAGATTCCCAATCTTCATGCAAAAAAAGAATATATAGAGATATGCAGTGACAGTATTTCACTAGCATAGAGACCATCTGTGACTAGTATATGCAACAGCCAGAAATAGTTACTTATAAACTTTCAATTTTTGACAATTTAATGAAACAAATACAGAAAATCAAACATCTTAGATTATACCAACTAAGGTAACTAAGGCTGAACTACTTTTCAAAGAGTATCATTCATCAAATTTCTGCCTTACAAAATGTAGACCCTGAGCAACAAATCTGCATATAACAGTGCTACCAGGCTGACAGCCTTGTTCAAAATACTACAAAGTGTGCCAAAGTTTCAGGATGAACTGAAAGTTCTGAAGAATCAGAGTATTACATATTGTAGGCCTTATGATTATGATCAGGGAAAGTTCACAGAGTCAGAGAATGAATAAGCTGGAAAAAGATTAATGAAGAGAATAAGCAGTCTGAACTTCTTTTCTTCTTATGGCAGTATGAAACATTTACCCACGAGAGGTTTAAAAATTGTTTGGTTTTTATAGACATGAATCTGAGAAAATTAATCTAAAATAAAGAGAGCAAAGGAAGTAAAAAGCCCTTCAGTTTATAACTGCCACTGATTTTGTGGAGTTCAACTTTTCTGCACTCGGGTCTAGTAATATTAATTTCTGGTTATTTGCAAAAGCACTATGCAGCCCATTCTTAATAATCTAAATCTTGGAATTGCACAATTGAGGAAAATCAGCTCCCTGGGCTGAGGTGGACTAGTGCTTTGCTGTGGCAAGATGTAATGACCCGTGGATGCTTGCTGCATTCAAGTAGTATTGTAACATGTTGGGTTACAGAGATGTGGCTGCAGCTTTCTGCACTCTGCAGTTACCAAAGAGGCCTTTAGACTTAATTTACTAAGCCTGACTTAACATGACTTGCTTTTCGTAGGTGCTGATAGCCAAGCCACACCGTTTTCTCTCGGGAGCAAATCTTGACTGTACTCTTCAACCTCAACCAAAAAAAGTCATTTCTATATTTGGCCAGAAGAGGGCGATATTACGTCACCTAAAAACCCCAAAGGTCATGCTAGCTACGTACAGACCAGAAATTCATCCCATGGAATAAAGGGGAGAGGGAGGAAATTATGTTTAATAACAATATCACATAGTATTTCTGCTACATTTTATATGGTTTTTTTTCTGTTTTATATAGTTTGCAAGCTTGTCCCCCCAGAAGACCTTTCAGCCTCCAGAACACATACATGCCTGATGAATCTGCTACCTGAAGATATGGAGTGCAGAGATTTAATCTTCAAGAGCAGGGATTAATTTAAAGCAAGTGTGCAAATGTATTTGATAAAAGGTAGAAACGAGCAGATATATTTATTTTAGGTTTTTTCAAGTTCAGAGAAGAGGAAACAGCTGTGTAGAGGAGTTGAGCTCAAACACTGCTGCACTGTAGAACACATCCGTGAGAGGTGGTGGCTGCATAAATGCAGCCATCATAGTGTCCCCATTATCTTCCCTGCTTCTGCTTACTGCCGTATTGGTTTTCTGCCCTCCATTTCCAACCAGTGTGTTCTGCTGGTCTTCCTGGCGCAGAGCTTCACACACACTCTGGGTGCATCTGCCTTTGTGTTTTACTTTATGTCTGAACACTTCTGGTGGTGCCATTCTCTCTTTCCCCACTTTCTCTGTGAACTTGAAACCTTTGGACATACCAGGAGTTTGTTGCTCTGTTTTTCTCCCTGTCCAGTCTCCTGCCTCGCTGCTTTGAGGTTTTGAGGGAAATATATCTTTCATCCACCCTGAGGAACAGGTTCTCATCTACCCTGAGGAACAGGTTCTGAACCACAGAAGTTATTCTCAGACCCTCTGGATGGTATCAGTGGACCATTTCATGAGAACTCCTTCCATCTCAGAAGCTATCTCAATTGTCTGAACGGGGAAAGTGCATAAAGTAATTTCTTTTCTTGTTATCAGTGTGATGAGGGTCAAGGGGAGGTTGCCAGGGTGGAACAGGGGGCCAAGAGGACAATGGAATGGCACTGATAGGCACAAGCGTTCTTCACCAAATGTTTCCTTGGAAGCACCACATATTCAGGAGAACTTTTGTCACATCTGGGGTGAGTTTCCTGGTAGATCATGCCAGGGTTTCAGTTTAACATTCATCCACCACACATGATCATTATCAAAAAGATTACCCCAGGGTAGTGCAGACAGAATGCATCCTCTAAACAGTTTACTGGTTTCAGTCTGTCTATTATTTTTTTATATCAAAAAGTCAAATCTTGCACAGTTTGACATTTCCTACAGAAATGTCGCTAGCTGACTAGCTATAAGCAAAATACCATGGCTAGAGTCTACTAAAAAAATATTTTATTTGACCTTTAGTTGTCCCAAATAATAAGACACTAAGTAGCCTACTCCTGCAGAAACTTCCTACATCTTGTAACAGCCATGGCTTCTGTCGTTAGCTATTTGTGCATTTCAAAGAAATGAAAAGAGCTTTGCAAATTCTAAATAATTAAGAACATCAGCTCTACTGGCTGCTGTAACCAAAGAAAAGGAAGGCTCAGCTGATACAATGTAGGAATTTGCTTCTGGAGAGTACAGAGCCAACTGCATATTGGTTCAAGACTAAGAAACAAAATTCTTTCAGCCCTGAAAAAATTAAGAGGTACTTTAATTAGTCCAAACACATGCAGTTTGATCTAGATATTCTTTTGAATTGCTCCTTGGTTTTTTAACTACTATCAACCCAAGAATCTACTCACTTGAATCTGGTCAGACTGATGAAAGGAATCATTCTAGGATGGTGGCGTACATGGAAGAGACCTTCCTGTTGCACCACCAGCTACCACAGCATCTCAGTACACATCCAGGGTTCTGTCAATCTGTCACCCTGCACAAGAGCTCAGCACAGGCAAAAAGGCTGCTGCCCAGAACTTGCAAAAGCAGGATCAGCCAATATTTCCTCAATGAGGGTACTTGTTACGGAATAATGCTACAGAATTTTAAACATCAGTGAAGTTAGGTTTTACACTGGTCCCTCCAGGAGTCATGGTCTTCATATGTAACAATGATGTTGCTGTACTTACGCATTTGTACCTGCATAAAAAAGGACTCGGCCAATGTGGGCTAGCTGTGAACCACACTAATTCATGGCATATCCCTGGCAAGGCTTGTGTTACCAGGAAACTCAAAAGTAATCTCAATAAAACTTGGTCTTATCTCCTACATGGAAGGAGGACATGAAAGCTCTCAAATTGGTAGCAATCTCATGACAACATATTTGGATCATAGTGCCTGAGAGGAGACCTCACCTAGAAATTATGTTGTCAGCAGCATCTCAAGTCATAGCTAGTGAGGGGCAAACAGACTGGTGGTCATTTAGGTAACTCATAAACCATTAATCTTTTCTCTTGTACCAAGATTTGCAGCTCGTGCAATTGCACAACCATATTAAAAGATGTTGGTGAGAAAAATAATCAATGATCTCTAGGCAGAGATACTAAGTTGTTCTCTTGTTTATTTTTTACTTTCTTTTTCCTAGGAGCAGGAGGGACAATACAACTGCAGTATCTATCAATCCTCTCACTTGTGGTTATGTCTGAGATTCTTGGTCAATAAATCCGTAACTGAAAGAGATAAAGTTCTCAAAGATTTTACATTGCTGCAGTTTGCACAATAACCACATTGCAGATAAAGGGAAAAGATCCCATTTGGTTCTCACTCTCGCAGGGAAAAGATGGCACCCAGCTGCTATAGTCCAGGGTAAGGCACTGCTCTTGCCTAGCAGGTACACTACTGGATGTGGAAGATTGGGAAACTCAGGTCATACCTCCAGTGACATTGCTTAGGACAAATATAGTTTATGTAATTTTTATTGATTTCTTCAGTTTTGCTTCCTTTATCCTGACATCCAGAACCTGAAATCTATTTTACTGGGGTTTATCTCCTAGTGCAATAAACTTCTATTGAATTTACTGGAATCATGAAAGTCAAGTTTACCCCAAAAAAATCTTGACTCCCACTTTCTCAATATTTGTAATTTGGTTTGTGCTTTTGTATCTATAATGACGTAATCAGCCACATTAACACAGCCATGCTTGACTTACTAAACACTGAGTATTTTCAGGGCTTTCAAAGACAAAGATAATATTTTGTATAGAGTACAGATGACTGCTTACCAAATGGTTCAATGATTTTGAGTCAGCCAAAACAAACACCTTATCAGCCCAGTACCTTGACCACAGCTCACTGCACTGCAGAGGGTCTTGGCTGCAGTCTCTTGTCATGAAATGTGTAGTAGCAACATAGAGCTCTTGTGAATCCCTCTTCTGTACCCCATCATGACTGCTCCTTAAGCTCATGCACTTTCCAATTGAGGGAACTTCCTAAAGTTTGAATGAGAAATTCTTTGAATCTGAGATATGAAGTTGGGGTCGGAATACATCCATACAGGAAAGCAGCTTTTGTTAACTAATAATTGATGAACTTTTATAATGTTAAATATTCATAAAAAAAAAAAAAAAAAACAAAAAAACCCACAAGACAAAAAGTCATTACAATTCAATTACTTGATGCAAAGCTAATATTGCAACTTTAGCAACTATAGGATGAAATCTTTAAATTAAATTGCCCCAAATCAATGAAAGCTGAATCCTTGGTTTTCTCTTTTTCAACATTTTCTCCATATGTATCAGTTTCCAGATTATCATGATGTAATAGCTATGATGGCTAATAAATTATTTCACAGATTGAAAAAAACATATTTATGAGAGGTCCTGGTGTAGTGGTTTGTGGGAGGCAGGAAAGTACTAATTCAAATCACACAGAGCCATTGACCAATGTCTGCAGTCAGATCACTTGACCTTCCTGTTCTTCAGTCATCCTAGCTGGAAAGTGTATTAAGTGCATCGGCCCTGAGGAGTGACAGTGTGTGTTCATGCATTAATGCTTGTTTTACCGCATATAGGATATTGTACTTCTCCCCTCTATCTAGTTTGCAGTTTCTGGTTTCCTAAAGTGTTATGCAGAATCCTGTGCAAGCGATGTTCTACATTTCCTAAACCTTTTATATCCTTGAAGTGTGAGAAATTAGATAGTATTAGCTTTTCACTCTCGGATTTCTAAAGACATTTCAGGCTTGCTTTTTATCTAAATCATTTTATGGCCCATTAATTGAATAGATAATGTTTCTTCACAAAGTCTGAAGGGTCATTTAGCATTTCTAGCATGACTGCAACATGAACACAGTGTATTTTCAGACAGAAGGTTGATTTTTTTTTTTTGCAGTTTTAACAACCAAGTGAGCCAGCTTTTCATATCCACTTTTCCTGATAAATGTAAACCTTTTCATTGATATTTAAGTAGAATGAATATGTTTTGGTTGGAATGGCAGTGTCTAATACCATAGTAGCAAGTTCTGAAAGGGTAATGGAGGCATGAATTATTTCTTTTAATAGTACAGAATAAAATCCCCCAAAGGTCTAGCCCCTGGCTCCCCAGAAACTCAGAGAAAGTTTTTTGTATGCTTTGTAATGAAAATCCTTTGCATGTTTAAAGAAAAATCTAGTTATAATATACAATTCAACTCAAAATAATTTAATCTCTGCTAAAGGCCTTTGCTAATATTTCAGCTGAAAGTGCTGCAAGGAATCCCTACCATTAGCTACATTGAGTCTACTGGACCATTGTGTTGCACCACATGCCAAGGAAAAAGGAATATGTTACCTCCTTGGAGACCTCCTGCCATTGCAAACTGGAACCAAGTCCTGTAAGGTCTCAGAAATGTGTTGAGCTGCACACATCCCTTCCAAATAGACACAGATTGGAAGATAAAATCCTCTTGACTGAGTAGGCAGATGGTTGTGTTTGATGTGTAAGGCTTCTTTGCAGTTGGAGAGATAGAAGGAAAAGTAGGCCATGGGGTTCAAGATCTGCAGGTCCACCTTTAGACCTTTGGCCTTTCCAAAGTTATTGAGATTATTTACATTTCATGGTATTTCTTCTGTAGGCAGTCTTTGCACTGAAGTTGGGGTAAGTTAAGTCTTTAAGTCTTTAACTTCTTAAATTTTTCATAGCTATTTTTTAATGAGCTTGCACAAGGGAGGAAGAAAGGGAGTTGACCATTCTTATATAAATACCTGAAACAAATAGTTAACAGGCACTCAAAATATTCCCTTACTTCATTCAACAACTACAGTGTAACAGCATGGCAGATTATAGCGCATGATCTGGTTTAAAGTCATAAAATTTCAGGAAGGTATGTTTTGAAAGACTGTATGCTCTCTTGGTGAATAGCAAGTAACTACACTTGATTTTTAGAATTAATCCCTATTGTTGCAATTCAAACAGCAGAGATCAGAATTGTGTACTCACCCTTCTCCTCCTTATGGTACAGTTGCTCCAGTGCTATTTCTGAATACACACGGTGTTTATTAAACAGATAACTTAGAGCATGGAGTTTCTGTTTCAGTTCCTGTCTTATCACAAAGAAGCAACAGGGTCGAAAAAGGGAGAAAGCAACATAGCACATTGAGTGTTTCTTTCTTATTCATGCAGGTGCTAACATAGATTTTAGATTCTCTGTGAAATGAGAACAGTAAGTCAAAGAGTTATGCCAAGAGGTGTAGAAATGACAAAAGAAAATTCCACAGGCTTATGATCTTGTAGAGAGAGTGAGGGAACTCAAAAGAAATAATCAGCTTTTAAAGTCATCTCTGATCATCCCTCAGGCTACTGCAGAAGCAAAAAGGAATTTGAAAAGGGCATCTCTTCCACATTTGTCTTTGAGTATCACCAACACAAAAGGAGAATTCAAAGGAGCATTTGTCCCACTCAGCTGGAAATCTTTAGTATAGTAAGAAGACTTTGAACTGGTACAAAATACTCAGAAGGCTACACACAAATTAGGGGCCTTATGTAGTACTTTCTACTCTGAAAAGATTACTTGTGTCTCTAGGGACAGGATAGTCTTGCATTTTTGAAATATTAGTTATGTGACTGTATGCTCGCATTGAAATTTATGTGATTCCTCTTCAAACCATGAGCTCACCATCAGCCCCCTTGATTGTCATGGCTGGAGACCCTAAGAGAACTTCAGTAACAAGTTATGGAAGGACAGTTCAGAATATCATAGCAAATAATTTCATTAATACAATGTGGGACAGATTCTTTGCAAATAAAATATCAGTATCTACTGAATTTCATATAGGTTTTAATACCTAGATGATGTAGTCGCCATGCAACACAGATTAATTAGTGCCTATGAAATTTCTTTCAGAAATGTGATTTCAACAATATATTAGTTGAGAGAACTGAAAGGCTGACTATATTTTAGCTTTTTTAAGCTACCAAATGGTCTGTTCGTCTTTTTAAGAATCCTCTGAACATCTAATTAACCACTGAGCAAAAAATGACAAGGAATTCATGTATAATGTAACAATTAATATAATGATAAGAAGAAGAACCAATAAAGAAAATACACAAGGTGCTGCCTGTGTGAGAAAGCACGGTTTTCTGAATATGGTCTGTGGCTAGCTGCCAAGCAAGTAGTTACTTCCCTAGGAGAGGAACATAAAAAGTCATAGTTACATATGGACTACTTTGATAGGATGAAGGCAAAAATAAAAAAGCATTCATGGGCTCCTACACCCATTGTACGAGCAGTAGAAATTGTGATGCATCTTGCTTTGCTTACACTGCATGATCTGAAGTAAAACTGGGATTATGAAAGTAGGAGGAATCACAAAAGTAGTCAAAGCAGGAGCCACCAAACATCCAGAGACGTATCTTTACAGCTGTGTGCATATTTACCTCTTTCTGCTCACTGACTGCCTATTCTTATCTTTTTTCTTTCACTCTCTCATTTTCTTTCCCTCTGCTTTGCTCCCCACCAAGCCTCTGTGTCTTCAGCTCACTGCACTGACTCACAATTTCCTTTTCCTCCTTGTGCACTTATCTCAATCATTTGCATTGAAAGGTCTCTGGGACAAGTGACACTCAAATGTTGTGTTTTCCCAGCACCTTTTGGACAATTCTAGTTCCTGAGCTAATTTGTAAGATGCTAATCTACACACTGTAAGAAGTCACATAGTATCTTCACGGATAGTGCTTTTAAAATAGATTATAAGCACTGACTGCTGAGTTTGAAGCCAAAAATAACACAATGTATCTAATTCTTGCTACATTCATAGTATTTGCAATGTACCTTTCAAAAGCCAAAATAAAACAGGCTCCTTCTCAACAATTCTTATGTGCATCTCAATGGAATCTTTTTTTTTTATTTTTGCAGTTGCCATAGAGGACCTGAAACCTTTTGGGGAAATATTTATATTGTGAAATGAGACTCCTGTCTGTTTTTCATCAAGCACATCAGTAATGTGTCCATATGCACTGTTAGAAAAATTAAATAGATGGATGATTTGTTGATAACAAGGTAAGGGCCTAGAACTAAACATTAAAAGTTTTAGTGAGAGAAAAGCTTTTAGACAAGTCAGAATCAACCTGAGAATTTAGAGGCAGTTTGTAGCATCCTGTTGAACGCCATTTGAGCTGGGTGAAAGGAGGCAGGTCCTACTGTTAGTATGTAGGATTAAATTTTCAAAAAGAGTAGAAAGGAGGATGCTGTGAACTACCAACCAGTCAGTCTCACCTTTATTCCTGGGAAGATTGTGGAGATCTCCCAGAAGCTATGCTACGACACGTGGAGGACAGGAAATTGATTTGAGACAGCCAAGCACAGCTTCACCAAGAGCAAATCCTGATAGTGGCATCTATCTGGACTTCTGTAAAACCTGTGACACAGTCCCCCACAACATCCTTCTCTCTAAGCTGAAGAGATAAGAATTTGATGGGTGTACTGTTTGATGGATAACAAACTGGCCTGATGGCTGTATCCAGAGGGTAGCTGTCAATGACTTGATGTTCAGGTGAAAAGGAGTGATAGATGTACCCCAGAGATCTATGCTGGGATCAGTGCTGATTAATATCTTCATCAATGATACAGACAATGGAATTGAGTGTACCCTTGGCAAGTTTGCTGATGGCACCAAGATGAGTGGTGTGGACAACACACCAGAGAGATGAGATGTCATCCAGAGGGACCTGGACAGGCTGGAGAGGTGGGCCCCGGCAAACCTCAACAAGGACAAGTGCTGAGTGCTGCACTAGGGCCAGGACAATCATCATTACCAGTATTGACTGGAAGGTGATGTGGCAGAGATCAGCTCCGTGTAAAATGACTTGAGAGTATTGGCGGATGAAAAGTTGGACATGAGTCAACAGTGTGCATCTGCAGCCCAGATGGCCAACTGTATCCTGGAGCTGCATCAACAAAGCTTTGGTCAGCAGGTTAAGAGAGGTGATTCTGCCCCTTTACTCTGATCTCATGAGACCCCCACCTGGAGTACTGCATCCAGCTCTGGAGCCCTCAGCCCAAGAAGGACATGGACCTGTTGGAGCAGTTCCAGAGGAAAGCCATGGGGATGATGCGAGGGCTGGCGCACCTTTCCTATGAGAACAGGCTGAGAGTGGTGGGGCTATTCAGCCCAGAGAAGAGAAGGCACTGGGGAGACCTTATAGTTACCTATCAGTACCTGCAGGGGACCCACAGGAAAGCTGGAGAGGGACTGTTCGCCAGGGTATGTAGCAATAGGATGAAAAGCAATGGTTTGAGGGCAGGGTAGGTTTAGATCAGACATTAGGAAAAAGTTCTTCACCATGAAGGGGGTGAGGCACTGGAACAAGTTGCCCAGAGAGGTGATGGAGGTCCCATTCCTGGAGACATTCGAGGCCAGGCTTGATGAGACTTTGAGCAGCCTGATCTAGTGCAGGATACTCCTTGCTTACAGCAGGAAAGTTGGACTAGATGGCTTCGATGGCCCCTTCCAACCTGATGATTCTACGAGTAGCAGATAAAATAGAGGAGGCAAAGGATGAGATGAGTGATTTTGAGGAAGCAAACTCATCCCATTAGCAATGTGAAATAAAAATATATGGGCTCAAATACATCTTATTCTATATGTTGCAATTGGAATTGTGTTTGCAGAATGCAAACCAACAAACAAAAAAACCAAACAAAATCCTGAATTTTTACCTTTAAACTAGCAAACGCAGATGTTAATATCCACAGAGTCCAGCAGGAGCCACTAAATATCCACTGGTGAGCCCTGAGATCACCATTCATTTCCCCAGTGGTCTAAGTTAATGCAGTTATCTACAGCTAAGAGATTTGACAAACCATGATGACATCCTAGAGACTCTTCAGATTCCTCCATATTGTAACTTCTACCCCCAAAGGCAGATGACAATAGAGAAGGAATGACTTGAACAGCAGTTGCACAGTTTATCTGAAACTGAGTACGCAATTATACTACCATTTTCACTGGTGACAAAAAGATCTTGAGAAGTTAACACTTCTCATTTTTTCACTCCTCTTGTCTTCACACAATTTGCTTCCCATGCTGCATCTTAGAGCTCACTATTGCCAGGCTTGTGCATCTCTGGGATACTGCTGCAGACAAAATGATCATGAGGAGCAATTCCAAAATCACACAAGGAGGGAACTTCCCAAACTGGCTTTGCCAGCAGTGAAAACCAAGTAATTACACCGTGTGTCTAATTTCTCCAGATAAAATTGTTGCCATTTTAGAATAGATCAGCCACAATAGAAAATCTTGACCCCCAAATTAAACCACTGTTGTAGATTAATTTAACTTCTATGGCTTTTTATTCTTGCTTACCTTAATCGAGTTAGCAAGCTCAGGCTTCCCTGTCCTATTGTCTCCGACCTATGAACTGTGAAATGGATGTTTACCAGAATACTGTGTATTAGGATAAATCAACGAAGACTCTGTGAAAAGTAGTATTTTGGATGCAAAATTCCACACCACTTTTTTATATTGTTTGGTTCATCAGAACAATATAACATAAGGATGATCTCTTGTTTACACGACCTCCCCTTCACACTTAAAATGCGGTTTTGTAATTTATATATATCTTTTTTCTAAGTTATTGTTCGACCAACTATTTTAACTCCTATAAGCTCGACTTTCTTAAGTTCATGTGACAAAAAAATTGCCTCACATATTTATATAGCTTTGGTAACAAAGTAAGTAAATATATTGTGTAAAGCTGAGCTGTACACAAGCTTTATGATGAAATAATTTGTAGTGTGCCCTTATTTGAATTTCCGTATTTACTTAACAGAAGGTTTCGCTGGAGCTTTTCAGTTCATATTTACATAGATCCATCAAAGATGGAATAGTTAGAGGCAGGATGTAGTTGAAAGTAGACAATAGCACAGCAGGGTTAAGGTATTGGGCTGCAGCTAAAGTGTTTTGTTAGGAAGATCTGATAAGTGCTTAGGCTTTTTGCTAAAATAAAGACCCTAACAACAGTGGGAATTCAACAGAGTAATCACACTTAATGCAGACTGTTTAGAGCAATTAGAGGTGATTGGCAGTGTCTTAAAGCCCTTAAACAGAAACAACATATAAAAAGAACTGATCTCAAGTGGATTTCAGCATCATTGCAGTTTCAGTCTAATGCATTATAGCAACTGAGTTAATGTACACAGAAGTAAAGAGTATTTTATTGGTCCTGTGGCTGTAAAGTATTGTTCCTGAGAATTTCTCTGTCATGGAAATATTAAAACTCTTATTGTGGTACGTAGACGTATCAGTAGACAATGTAAATAAAGAGATTGTGCTTGTCAAGGGACAGATCTCTCTTTCCTGATGTTCCTGGAGTATTTATCAATGAATGGATCAGGATCGCCAAAGGGCGGGCAGGGAGACAGTGACAGATGATCCAATAGCAGAACGGACTGCAGAGTGTGTTTTTAATGCAAAACCAAGGTTTGTAAAGGCTCGTTTTCAAACTGTGGATTTGTGCCTGTAACACTCCGAACAGATATTTAAACGACAGCAGATGCAATACTTTGATTTAAATTTATGCAGGCATAGTGAAATCGGTGAAATAAGGCTGATTACTCATTTTCCAAGGCTTTAGTTCATAGCTCCTGCCATGGAACTTGCTAATGTGTTGAGTCACCAGGGCAGTCACACACACCTTAGGGCCTTTGACAGGGTGTACTTCTGTGACAATGTCTTCAGGCCCAGACTAGTTAGTCAAGGCACCCACTGAAATTACCGAATGTTGAATAGTACTCTGTCCTGAGTAGAAGAGCTTTTTGAAGTGACCAAGTCACACTTACACATGTACGGACAGGGTATGGGCAGAAACACAAACCACCTACCTGAAACTGTTTAAATTATGGTGGTCGGGGTCAAAACTACTATTCTCACAGCTGAAATGCAGAGCTACAGTAGATGCATGCTCCTAAGTTGTTGTAGTGCAGAACCTGAGAGGTTTAAAGGTTAGAATTTTCATTTAGTGGGCAGTAACCTCTTTAAACATGCAGCCCTGGTTACTTTTTAATCTAAGGCTACACACTTTTTGCTTGTATGTTATATGTTTAGATTTATACAATTCTTTTCTGTTGATATAAAGACTTTTTGTTATAGGTCTGATTTCATCTGTTCTTAGCAGCAGTGTATCTGTACCTATGGGTGTTAGAACACTTGTGAGGAGATGTTGGGAGAGAATAATCAGTCTGCCATGAAAGTCACTTCAGCTAGTGCTTTTTCTGGCTCAAGGAGGAGGAGCAGTGATGAAATACACAGCTGGACGTGCTGCTTCAGCAGTAGAATATAGGCAATATAACTCATATGTTTCCACAAGCTAAAAATAATTATCAAAGGTAATGGGAATCCTCTGCCAGTCTGAATGTAAAATGGAGCATACACTAAGAGCTGCCTTCTGTGTAAAATCTATATAAAATGAAGTTTTGGCCACAGGCTTTGCATTAAGAAAGGTGATGGTTTAACTTTCTTAATTGGACCCCTAAGTTTTATCAGTAATAATAATAACCTAAACAGCTTCTGGTCTGGCCCACTCACTCGTGCCACTTCCATGACCAGGGGAGACAGAACAGACACCTCCACAGAGATATTCCTCCTCCTCCGGGAAGGTACACAAACTAGGTGAGACTAGAGGGTGTCTGCAGTGATTGTCTATCTACAAGAAGGCCATAGACACTAACTCATCGCAGACACTTACCTATCAGTTTAAAAAAATGTTTGCACAAGATGTCTAGCACAGCCCAGAAGACAGTGATCATCTTCAGTGAAATGATCTGCACTTCAGGGCTAGTGAACATCTCACCCACACAGATCCTTCCACTTCAGCTACAGATACTGGAAAGTCCTTCCTCAACTTTTTGATCCAGCCAGACTCGAGTTTTCTTTTGTAGATAGATACAAACTTCCTCCCAAGCCATTTGCTTCTTCCAGTTTGCTACTTACTGGTCATAAGTCTGATGTCTCAAATCTCTGCTTAGGCACACACTCCACCAACATCCGAATAAATGGCATTTTGTATGGTTTCTTTATTAGGATAACTAATGTTCCATTGATTTACTATGTAAGACACCAGAAAAAGTGAAATTAAAAAAATCTCCCAAAGGCAAGTTCTCAAAAACGAAGAAACAAGCTTATTTTGGTTGCTTAGCTGATATAACTGTTTGGAGACTTTTCACTGCACAAGAATATATGCTAAATTTTGTCTTAATTTCTTTTCAAACTTAAGCTGCAGGCTGAGGTTTATTGCTACTTAAAATCTCGGTTAATTAAAAAACCTGTTAAATTAGCATCCTTTCCTTTGCCATGGGGATTAAACTACCAGAGGATAATGTGCTTTATTAACTCTCATAATGTCAGTGTTTATTGCATCCAAATATTGAATCCATTACTTGTCAGTCCCCAAAGAACCACCTAGAGAAGCAAATGGGTCGAGGATTAATTGGTCGGTGCAAGATTCTCTCCTTCCAGACACAGTGGTTTTACTGCTTTGCCGTACGTGCAGGACAGGAAACCCAAGGTATTTTGAGACAGGGTTATTTCTGCAATACATTTACCCCATATAAATCTCCTTTTGTCCTGCTGTATTGTCAGTGACACTACTGCAGCCCTTCAGCAGCTGCCAACTACTGTTACAAAAAGCACTGCTCTCAAGTGGAAACTATTGAGAAATTTTCTCACTAAAGTTCTGGATTTCTTTGTTTGATTTGTTTTGTTTTTTAAACCCCATGTTAATTTGTGGAGATGGAGGCATTACCTGAGAATGTACCCCCCTCCAGGAAATTCTCACCGGGAAAGGACTCACCAGTACAGGAATTTGGAGACTTGTCTCCACCCCAGGCTAGGGAATAGATCGGTGATTAGGGTACTTGGCTGGGACGGTGAAGACCTATTCTTCCTCTGCCCCAGCTTTGCACTAGCCTTGGGCTACTGCAGAAGGAAGAGAATTTTCCTGAATCTCTTCCGAGGGATTTTTTACTTTGGGTAAATAAACCATTGCTTGCTGGGTGAGAAAATCTCTGTTATTTTATAGTACAAATAAATTTATCACCTCTGGTTGTTATTCCTGTAGTTCCTATACAGATTTTTCCACAAATTCTCTCTTGCCTGCACTGTCAGTGGTATCTTGCGTTCATGGGTTAGACGAGGAAAACACTATGTCTTCAAACAGGAGGGAAAAAAACCCGATTTTTGTCCCTAAGTTGCTTCTTTGTGAGGAATCCTAGAAGCATCAGTAGTAGCACAGATGAAGTGAAGAACAACCAAGAATGAAGGAATTAAACTCTTTGTTTGGTAGCAGGCAAACATTAGCTCATGTACATTAAGTGATCAGCTCACATCTTCACCTCTTTTCTTCCCTTCTGCCCTCTTTTTTGAGAAGAAGGGGTTTGTGTTACGATTTCCTTATGATGTCCGGACTAGATTATCTCTAAAGGTTTGTGACACAGTCAACTTGACATAGTCTATGATTCCTTTACTGTTTTGAAAATCCTGGAAAAGAAGGCTGGGAATAACATCTCTTAGCAATTTGTCTGACAAGTAATCTCGGAGAATTTTATCCAGCTTTTTATTAGAAACAGCCCTGAGCTGGAAAGCAAAGAAGCAAATCACTATGAAGACCCCATTGATTTGGTATCAGAGATATTTTTAGTTCTATAAAGAGCAAGTAACACTGCAAACTCTAAAAGTGACACAGATTTAGAGGAAGCAGGTAAAAGCAAGAGAGTTTCCACTCTGTGTTACTTAAACATGTGGGGGAATTTTTGAGAATTTGCCTCATTTCCCACATTTCTGTCCTAACCATCTCTGTTGTTTACATGTTAACTCACCCTTTGACTGTGTTGAGCCAGCCAGATACAGAGCCAAGGAATCCACATGGCTTCAAGGAAGATATGCCTCACCTTCCTGAAATTAAATAAAATATGCATTATTTCCTACCCCTTAAGCAGCCCATAAATTGAATTTCTTTTTTTTTTTAGCTCATTATCAAAGGAACTCTGAGAAGCAGAACTCATAGGGGGAAAAAAAATTATAGTATTTTTCAGTTACAAAGTCATTTATCAGTCAGCATTTCCTAATTCTTTAGCAGAGCACCAGCAAAAAATTATACTGAAGCAGTTCAGTCCTTTGGATATGAGGAACTGAAATGCTCAATTTAAAAATACACTGTGATACTAAAAATAATCAGTGAGATGTATGCATGTAAAAATATTTTTTAAAACTTTGCACAAAATCCTTCAGAATAAATTAAGTATGAGAAGTAGTGGATTTTACAGCACTTTCCACCGTGTTCCAACTAAATTAAAGATAGTTCACTCAAAACTCTGTCAAAATTACTAAACACAGGTTCTCAACAAATATGTCTGTTAGTTGTACATCTTCATGTACTACAAAGAACAGAACAACATGATAATAAAATTCCTGAAGTGTCTAAATATAAACTTTTTTGGTGCTCATGTCCAAATGTCAATTTGCCATTTCCTCGAACAGCTGTAGTTTAATGTTGTCGATGTGAATGCAATAAGATCTGTGGAAGCTTTGTCACTTGCCTGTTAGGTTCATGCAACTGATAAAGTAAATCCTGAAGAGCAAGGATAAGTTGTGACTCAGCAGTGATTGGCAGAAATGTTCATCACGGCTCCACATCCCTGAAAGGAAGGTGATGTGCCAAAGTAAGTTATCCCTCTCCTATCCATTCATTCCATTTTGTACTCGATGGTTCTCTGCTTTCTCAGATGAACTAATGCAGCTGCTTCTGGGCACATCCTCTTCACCACACTGTAAACCTAGCCTGACATTCTGAAAAATAAAAATTTTTTAAGGTGCTTTAAAATAATATTGAAAAAGCACTTATAAAGCAGCACCATGAGTTATATCAGGAACAATGTAGAAGGTATAACTTAGGGTTTTTATGCAGTAGTGTAACAAGCTTGGTGCTTTTTTATTCCCAAGAGGCTCAGCAAATCTTCCACTTAGTGCAGCAAACCACCTTCTCTTTAAAATAGGTGATGTTTCTGGGTATTAACACTCAAAGCCATTGTAGCTTGGAAAGCTGCATGAATTTTAGACTAGGCAAATCCTCCAGGGTAGCCTTGTTTTGCAAAAATGGATAGAGAAGCAGGTTAAAGGGTCTGAAGATAAATAATAAATGAGTGGCAGCTCAAGACCACAGTTAGGCCAAGGTCAATAAACATCAATTTCAAAGGATTAGGGATTTCTCTTTATATACAACTATAAACTCACTTGGTATTACTCTTGATAACAAACCAAGAATGTAGGAAGAGCATAAATAAAAGCCAGATGACTAGCTTAACCTTTGATAAAGTCAGGCAGTGGGATTTATTGGCTGCCTTAACTGTATGGTTCTTCCCATGCACCCAGAAAATGCTACAAGGAATTTCAAGACACATCTTCAAACATTGTTCTCCCTCTTTCACTGCCTCAGTCAACAGCCTTGCAGCCATACTCACAGGGAAAATATACCTCATTCATACAATCCTAATCTTCAAGAAGGGATAAATCTTCCAGTCATAACTAGCTTTGCTCTTCGTATCACCTGTGCTCCAATCTCAGTCCAGAAGGAAATTTACTAACTAGTTGTAACTATATGAAATTATGTTCCAACTAGGCTTGTAGGTCTTCTGAAAGAAGTCGAAGCAGCCTGAAAAAAAATGTTTCCAAAACAAAAATTGTGAGTTAATTTGGGCCTTTTTTGTTTGTTTGTTTGTTTCCCTTCCTCTTTTCTATTCTTACTGTTTATTTGATCGAACTGTGTTGAGTGACTAAACATCCTTCTAACAAGTCTGTCTCCTCCTGAGCGTATTAGCTTATCTGTCTCTTAATCCCATCTTTTACAAAATCAAATGCTGTGACAAATCAACAGCTTTCTGTACTAAGTTCAACTCTTAATGTTTTACTATTATTTTACTTTTGTTAAAGTACTCACGTTCTCTAGTCCATTATCTTATCCTTAGAGAAAAGATAGTGACAGTGTCCAAATTTATTACACAAGATCGACATAGCATAAATAAAGACTGATAAGAATTGGAACTTTAATATGTGATTATAAGAAAATGACAACACAAAGTCAAGAAAGACTTTCAGAAATGAGAGTATAAATCACATAATTAACCAGAACTGACTTTATGTCTTGTCAACCCTTCAGTAACAGAACTGTAACTTGCTCCTAATATTTTAGAGCACTTCAACTAGATGCAAATATTCATTATGTTGAAAGAAAAAAAAATTTCCACATTTACCTTAAGCCAACAGTTCTCACACTCTGGCTCTGGCGAGGATCAGAGCAAGATACTTTCACAGGAGTCCTTGTAGTAGGGAAGAATGGCCCATCAAGTACAACTTACAAGACAGCTACCTTGCTTTATGAATGGAAAATAGCACTCACTGCTTAAGTAATACAGTTGTTCTTTTCCCTATCAGACAGCCAGGAAGAGAGTTTGCCTATAGCCATGAACATGTCCTTGCATAAAACACGTAGGAGAAAAATAATAAATAGAAGACTGTGTCATTACTGTCTTAAAGGAAAATAATGCTGTAATTTTGAAGGCTTAACTCTCAAATAATTTTTGGCAGTAAACAGTTAATGTGGTCTGTTAAAAGCCTGCTTGATGTCAAACAGCTCTACTTCTCACTGCTGTTCCAGTTTTCCTATTTTCCTATTTTGCACCACTCTGCCCTGCCCGAGACAGAAGGCTGCAGTAAGTACTGATGAATGCTGTGACAAACTCAGTGTTAATGATGTATGATGATGTCAGCCATTATGTTCACATATCAGCTACTTATAGACTCAGTGCAATTACAACAATAATTATTATATTAATGACTGATACACTTGCTTTGTATCCTTTTATGTCAATTCAAAAGACAAAGATCTATTGTTTATCTTCAATGCAAACCTGGTTAATGAAAACCTTGTTTAATATTTCCTCATGCTGTTTTTCTTTTATCCAGGTCATTGGGCAATGGGTTTCATAAATACCAGGAAGAATGAGCATACAGACACTACTGCCTCTCTATATTAACAACAGATTGAAATTCTTTCACTCATTTTCCATTCAGCTTTTATATAACTGAAATTCTCATTAAATCAGTGGGAGTTTTACCTCAATCAAGACATGAGAGTGCATGCAAGGATGATTTGGCCTCACTTGAGAGGCTGTTTGGGTAGAGATCATGTGCACTGGAGTTATGCATCAATGGATGAAATAAATTCATTCACAGACCACTAATGCTTTGCTAAGGTTATCAGTTCTGGATTACTGCCGTCTTAAAAATGACTCGTGGTGGCACCAGGTGACGACTGTACATAAAAAAAATGAGCTGGTAATAGATGCTAAGTCCTAAGGGACTGAACATCCAGGCAGGAGAGGTGAGTGTTGATGGTAGAAAACCTATCAGTGTCCTGCTGAGTGAACGCTAAGCACACACCCCCAAAGGGATCACTTCTTGAGGGCAGGAGTGCCCTGGTTCAGTATTGTTCTACTTGTAGTTGCAGCATTTTCTTTTCCAGTGCTGGTAGAAATCTGTGTTGTTAATTAGCTTCTCATATACAGCTGATGAACCTGGTGTATAGCTCAGCTGGGAGAGCATCAGACTCCTAATCTGACGATCAAAGGTTCAAGACTGTCCAGGTATGAGTCTTGTCAGAGTTGGGCTGATAGTTGGACTCAATGATCTGAAAGGTCCCTGCCACCCTAAATGACTATGATCTTATGAAACCACTCCTGCACTGATATGGGGATATGGGTATGGTCACTCTTCATCCCTTCTTGAGGATCCTGGTGAAGTTGATAAATGCAGTAAAAACATTCCTCCAAAGACCATGTCAAAAAAAAAAAGAGCTGAATACAAACTCAATTCATTACATCCCTGAAACACAGTTAGCATGAAGCTTGAAGAGCAAATCAGGAGTAGTACTTCTCTATATTTGTCTTCTTTTAATATTTTCACTAAACATGGAGAAAAGACCACTCAGAGATATAATTTATTTAACCTTGGATCTGAACCAATACTTCGTGTCCCAGTATTCTTTTGTTACCTATGAAGAAACACAAAAATTGTCTTAGGTCTTCTTTCTGCTTACCTGTAAAGGATACTTGAATTACTTCTGGACACTGTATTTGTCTGAACTTGAAGATCTGACAAAAATGTAGACATTTTTGAGCAGCCTGATGTAGTGGGAGGTGTCCCTGCCTATGGCAGGGGGTTGGAACTCCATGATCTTTAAGGTCCCTTCCAACCCCAACTATTCTATGATTCTATGATTTTTATTTCTTCTCTTTTTCCCTACCTTTGGATAAAACCAAGAATGTTTCACAAAAGATGTGACATTTCACAAGAAAGTAGCATTGATATATATTTCTCAAAAATGTTAGCCAGCAGAATTGACATATTTATTATGGACTTCCTTCAAAATATTAGCTAGCAAAACCAATGTTAGTAGAGGAGTATGTGTGAGTCAGCAAACATAAGGAAATGTATGTAAAGATGTCTTCATTTTCATCTTACTTTTCAGTATTTATCTCTTTGAAAGCACTGTTACTCCCAGTTTCATACTATGAATTTTCCCAGGTAAATATGATTTGGAATATATATGAGTGTACACGTGTAGTACAGAAGGGGACCACCATCCTTTCTGATTTCAGTAATGTTTTAATCTTAGTTTCAGTGGTTGTGCATTAATAGCTTCTTTTCATCTTACAAGGAACACATATTGGAAAGGCATGCTTCAATACCATCATAGTAAAGCCCCCTTTAAAGAAAAACAATTCAGAATAGGTTACAAGTCCAGATTTGAAGTACTGCACAATTAACCAGGATTTTTGTTGGTGTCTAAGTCTTCATTTATCAGTCAACAATAAAGCAAGGCACAACCAAACTCAGATATGTGGGCATATGACTGTTTTTGGCCATAAGGGAAATGCTTGTTTTCTCCTGTGGGAACAAGACTGTGCTCAGGACTGTTGACTGCTCATCCAAACTCAGAGCTTAAATTCAACACTTGACACATGCACTGCAGCACTTTCAGTCACATCTGAAAATATAGGCAAGATAACCTGAACACTTTTCCTTAATACACAGAATACTCACTGCAGAACAAGCCAGTCCCATTCAAACATGAGGATTTTATCTCATACTGGAGTTTGATTTTATCTCTCTCTAAAGCTGTAAAAAAATAGATAAAAAATTAACATCCAAATCTCATACATCAGGCCCTAAGTATGGTTTTAATTGGAATACACATCAGAACAGAATTTAATTTCTCAGACTATACTATTCCAAAATATATATTTAAAGGACATTACCATACTAGTGAAGCAGATTGAATCTACACTCATTTTCTAGCTAACTAATCTTCCCTATATTTCTTTGTTATTAATGTTTTATTGCATTGTTTAGGGATTATTATTTGGGGATTTTTTGCTAGGCACTTGTGAAATCAAAATCTTCTCATGTAAAGACATAGGATGAGAATGTCAGCTCATGAAAATTCAAATGCTTCATCTACTTCTTTACTACCCTCATTTCTTCAGCCTCAGTTTCTTTGAAACTTATCTGAATTTCCCTCTGAAAGATTAGTTCCTTTTTGTGATAAAAATTGAATGTGAAAATTTTGTTTTTGAAAACATTAAATATGGAAAGAACATTTTTTCTGCCATACCCAGCAAAATTACACATATGTTGACACTAGATATTAATAATCTTCTTCTCCACCTCACTGTGACTAGTTTGCATCAAAACATTAGATCCATTAAGGATTATAAATATCGAAGACACATATGAAATGTTATTTTTAGGCCTTTAGTGGTTATTCCCTGTATGTTTTTTTGCTAAAAAGCTCCACCTGCTGTTATTATTAATTTGACAACAATGGATTGCAAAATATAATCAGAAAGCCTACAAAAACTGCTTCTTAATGAAACCAGGAAGATTTTTTGTGGTACATAGATTACTTTTGGGAAAGTAATTGTGTAAAGAAAGTTCAAGATCCAGTCTTCTATAGCAAGCACTCAACCATAAAATAATGCTTTCACATTAATCAATTTTGCTTTAACAAACTTCTCTTTCTTTTAAATTAGGTTTGAAAGCCACATTATTTCCTTCTATATCCAGCTACCTTGAAATAACAGTCCCAGGCAGTAAGAGATCTTGTTGCCGGCTTTGATATTGCAAAAAAGCATTCCATCTTCTACAAGCAAACATAGATTTTTTTGACAATTAGACTAGCTGTACTAAATTTCTCTCTGATGTGATTTATAAATTCATCCAATTTAATTTACTGATAGGAAGCTGAGCACTGTAGCTGGGTCATTTGGTCTGATTTATATCAGAAATATGTACAAAAGAAAATGGAGCTTCTCTATCTTGCTCTTGTCCTCTCCTAGATTCCTGCTACTATGTAACAGGCATCCTTTTCCTTCAATTACCTTCTTCATGGCTTTAGAGCTTTGATGACTTGATTAAGCCTTGCAGTGAAGTTCCAGTTCCTACCCATCTGATTAATTAGCCCAAACCTTATTAACTTCCTAATTCCAATCAATAATGCACTGGTGCTGAACTGTGCAAGGGCAAACTAAGGATAGCAATTTTATCTGAAGACAGTTCCACACACTATTTGTTCTTTTACCTGTACTCCTTCATAGTTGCAGAATTAAAACTAAACTGCATACTGGTATGGGGTTGTGTTTTGTTACCTCCTGTCACACCTTAACCACAGATACAAGAAAACTCTCCTGCCCACCTCTTCCTGTCCATAGGCAGGGAGAGCCAGCTGGTGCCTTTTACTTTGTTTCTGTGATGCCAGTGGAGATATTTCATTGCTGATCAGTTACTTCAGCAGCTCCCAGCTCAGCAGAAACAGCACTCAGCTGAGTCAATGCACATTTTACTACGGGTGGTTCAAATGGAGCTGAGAAGTGATGGCACTTCTTCCATGGCCCTCTGATCTGCCCCTACCTCTGTCGCTGTACTGAGGCTGGAGACCTAAACTCTACCCAGGTCTTGGGAATAGGAAATGAAGAGGGTTTTTTTCCTCAGGATCATTTGAATGTGCAAGCAGAGAATACAGCATGGCTGGAGCCTAAGCAAAATGTCAGGCAGTTCTGCTCCTCAGGCTGCCACATTCCATTGCCATGATTTCACATAGTTTCATTCCTATTGTATACTAGACCTAGCTTTCACAGTTAGTTGTCTGTTGCTTTATTTTACTTTAGTTTTTTTGTTTTCTCACACTAGCTTTGACAGTAGAAACAGCATTCAACTGTCTCCAAAAATCTGATTCACCAGAGACTGCACATTGAAGTAGCTGTACCTATTGTTATTAAAAAGTCTTACTCTTGCCTTTGTGCAGTTCATTTGAGTTCGTCTAGCTTTATTCAGGTACTAGGAGAGGAAAAAAGCACCTTTTTACCATTCTCCCACCTGCAGTACATAGTCCCAGCAATAGCAAAGATAGTAGAAGGCACAGCACAATTCCCAGCAATGCAAACTACCTCTGGTTTGCAAAGCTGGAACTTAAAGTAAAAGTCAGTACCGAAGACTGATACTTGCTGTTCATTTTCAACCATTTATTCTCCAAATAGAAACGCTCAACTTCTAGACCAAAAACATCTGAAAAACAGATCTCAGAAAGTAAGTATTCTGCTGAGAATATCTGCAGGAGAGAAGTAATACAGGTAGGATAGCCAGTGTGAGAGCACTAGGGCTTCCAATTAAATGCCACTGTAATTCTTATTCTCGTTGGGTTTTCATTTTCTGGTCACAAGAGCAGCTTTTGTCTACTCACAAATATCTGCCTTGCTAAACAATCCATAGTACCAAGTACCTGCATTCCTCAGGCCACTGACAACAAACCACACTTCTCTGTACAAATACATTGCCTCGGAGGTAGAGGGTATCAAGGACTCTTAATAGTACTGTGGTGAGGATCAATTGTTTAGCTCTATAGTGCAGAAGTGCCTTCTGAGCCTTTCAGTTGCCTGCCTTTGTATACAGTATCACTGATGGGGAGTGATATTTCTTTCTTAGGAAGACTTCTATTAGAGAGGCTGCTTCCAGGCAAATCCACTAGTGAAGAGTTTGCAAAACAAAGCATGAGCTTTTATCACATTTGGTCATGTGGTTGATAAGGAATCAGACACTTTTCTTGATATGTGCTAGGAAACTACAAAAGCATTTTCATTCATGATGTATTAATATTTTTCTGAAGTTTTAAATATAAATATTAGTAATCTCACTACCAGGGTAAATTTACTAACACAGAATTTAAGAAAAAAATCTAAAAATTCCTTCATATATATCCACATACTAAAAGGTTTACATTAGTAATTAGTATTTTAGTGTCTAGCTTCAAGCTACCTCCTACAGTTTCCTAAATTTACAAAATCAAGTTTTTCATGTGCCAGATTTACACAGTATTCAGAGTTAGGCCAGAATGGTAATTGTATAAAGGTTATCTTGAAACAAAGGAATTTTCAGCTCCATGTAAAGCACATCTATGCTGCATGCAGATTTGGTTCTCAACAACTTGTTCCATGTTACCTATGTAAAATCCTTCTATATGTGTGCTTGTGAGTTTTGAGCCTGGTATCACACTAGGGGTGTGAAATAATTCTCAAAGATTTCATCTTTACTGATGATGGTCTTCAGTAAAGAAGGAGAATGTAATTATTGTCTTGCATTAGCACAGTCCTCCAATACTTCGCTATCAACCTTTGGTTGCTCTCCTCTCTCAGGATATTCAGAAAAATCAACCTGTCCCTGAGGACACCAGTGGATTTGGTACTGAGCTACTCATTTGTTTTCAGTCACATTGCCCTTGAAGGAACTTGTGAGGAACTCAGTGTCACAGTCTTGCTGGCTGAACACCAGAAGGTAGGACAAAGTATCTGTCTGAGAGGACACAAAGCCCCACTGCGCCTCAGTTTCCCATCTATATGCTGGAAAGGAGTGTTAATGCTAATAAATCCTACCAGAAGACTATGAACTCAGAAAAGGAGATGTGCAATGCACTTTCTCTGTATAGTCAGAGAAGGTGTGAAGAAATAATACTGCTGCAAATTTAGGGTGCAAGTGGAATTACTCCTTAGCCCAGATTGTGAACACTTTCTCCCTCCTGCTGAAGCTCACGAGTGTCTGGCCTCAAGCAGGAAGGTTTTAAGCCAATTTTGCTACTGAGACATGACATCTGTAGAGAAGTCTCACATCCTGATACTGCCAGCACAAGACTCCAAGGGTAGCAGGCAGAACCCACTCTTCACCCTGCTTGCTCTCCCAGGTCAGGTACACAGGAGGGGAGGGGAGCTCCACTGATGAGAAAAACATTTAAGCAGGTTGTAATAATCCTTTCACTCATTAAACCACACTAATAAGGTTTGCATGGTCTTCAAAATGAAGTTAAGCCTGAGGAGAAAGAGAGTGCACTGATACTGACTGACACCTGCTCTGGGTTGCACACCAAGGCATGAGGCTGGATGCCAGCATGTCCATGCTTGAATCAGTCACTTGGGCTGAATGAATGTCCCTTCTCCTCTGTCACCCAGAACTGTTGAGGTGTAATGTGACCTTAGGAATCTTGGCTCTCACAGTTCATGGAGAAGTGAGTGGCTCTACAGACACTTTTGGCTTTGTGTGTTTCTATCACAGTCAAGCACTTCAGATAGCCAAGGCCAAACACCTATGGAATCTGCAGTCCACCTCACCTGAGTATACCCACTGGCCCATTTCCTTTCTATTCTCAGACATGTTCTCCACTCCTTCCTGTATTGTCTTCTGTCTTCTCCCCACCCTCCATTACTCCCTTGACCTTTACTTTGCTCTGATAAGATGCCTAAAAAACCCATTCTCGTTTTCACAGGTATTCAGGTAGTGAGTGATACTTTCTACCCACCCTTTTTTTTCATTACTTGTTCTTCTACCTTTCTCATTCCCCCTCACTCCACTCAGAAACATGCAAGCCAGATAACCATCACAGGACACAGACAGCAATCCAGACAGCAGACAGCACTGAAAGAGCAATCAAACCCTTACAGACATTTCAAAGTGCAGTGGAGCTGAGCACAACTGGCTTCAGCAAGAGGAGATAGAATCATAGAGTAGTTTGGGTTGGAAGGGACCTTAAAGATCAACAAGTTCCAACCCCCCTGCTATAGGCAGGGACACCTCCCACTAGGTCAGGTTGCTCAGTACCTCGTCTAGCCTGTCCTTAAACACTTCCCGGGAAGGGACATCCATAAACTCTCTGGGCAGCCTGTTCCAGTGTCTCACAACTCTCACAGCAAAGAACTTCTTTCTTGTATCTAGCCTGAATCTACTCTCTTCCTATTTACACCCATTATTCTTAGTCCTGACATCCTGTACCCTCTGAAAAAGTCCTACCCCTACTTTTCTGTAGGCCCCTTCAGGTATTGATAATCCAGATGACTACAGGAGTTTGTACAGACATACAGAGACTGATATCTGTTCCCCACAGTCACTCCAGGAGACTTCTCATCAACTTCCTCACTTCTGTACAGGTACCAATTTTGCCCTCTTTGTCCCAATACTGCCATGAGGTGATGGTCACCACTTCCAACATTGGGCCATATTGCTTGTTTTGGGAGTCACACCCTCAATGACTCAATGGTGCCTCAATGGTGAGGCTCCTTCTATCAGGAGTCTGAGAATATGCTCCTGAATGGCATTATCTGATCTGGCTTCCCTACAATGCAACCAGACCTGTCAGCATCCGGAAATCATAGAAAAGTCCTTAGGTCAGGTCACACAGAAGATTTCTATTTTTCTGGTGTAATGGGAGAACAAATAGCTGAGGTAAAAGCTTCAAGGACAGCCTACTGCTCCACTAGCCAGAGGTCTCAAGATGCCAGGAACCACAGCATGGGACTGACTGACAGCCCAGACCTTCCTCTAGGCACTCCTGATCTGTATGACAATGTAAGTAATTATTTAGTCAGTACTTAGTACTTTAGTCAGTACTTACTTTACTGAGTAACTTACTAGTTACTCAGTAAAATGTGATACATTACAGAATCACAGAATATCAGGAACTGAAAGGGAACTTGAGAGATCATCTCGTCCAATCCCCCTGCCAGAGCAGGAACACCCAGATCAGGTCACATAGGTACAACTGATTCTGCTATACTGCTGGTCTGGTCCGTGTCTTTTCAGGAAACCATTCATTCTTTACCCATTGGTGGTGCTCTCCAATAATACTTGTTTTTGAAGTCTTCATACACTGGTACCCCCAACTTATTTCCTTCCTGGTTTGGAAACCCCAGTTGTACCACTGCCAAAGTACAAATTCCCTTCCAATCTCCTGGTAATTCTGTGCTCTTTTTCCGCATATCCAGAATAATCCTTCAGGAGCTTTCCACTGGTCTGCTTTGGTGCTATATTCCATTTATATTCATATTACATTTATATTACATTTACATATTATTATATTACATTTGCAAATTCTTTCCTCTTCTTCCCTGGGACTGAAACAACAGGCTAGTTAAAACCTTCCTAGACCTTTCATACTAAAGCTTTTACTTGAATTATACTTTATACCAGGTGGTTGCCAAGCATTCTTAACTCAAACAAGGGCTTATCAAGTATGATAGCTCCATCATGTGTTAAAATCTTCTTCATTCCTCAGGAGAGCCTAGGTGGGGGGAAAATCAAATGCAACAAAATCAAGAAAAGGAGAAAACTGTCTAATTAATTGCAAAAGAAGGCAGAGGTGGAACTTCAATGTTTTATTTATTTTCCCTATTTTCTTTCTTCAAGTGTGTGGAAACATTATCCAGAAAGACATATAATAGATGGAATATAATTTTAAAAATACGACAAGAAGGGATCTTGCTCACAAGAAGATCTGGTGACTTACAGACCACCCTAAAAACAAATTAAATATTTTAGGTTAGGGCCCATCTCACTCAGCATATATCGTAACAAATGGGTTGCAGCATATAGAGGACAGTAAAATTCCTCTGTTCCTGATATCCCAGGGGCCTGAGCTATAGTTTTCATTAAGGAGCATTAATGGAAGATTCCTAACCAGGCTGAATATACTAAAACAAAGACAACTCAAGGTCACACTTTCTTAGGATGAAATGCATTTGATGGAATCACTGAAAAGGGCACATATGCTCCATGCAGATGTACTTATGGATGTCAATCATGTATGTTCTTACTTTTTCAAACCAGAAGTGTAATAGGGATATATTTATGTTAAAAGGCACTAAAAAAAAATCAAGAAATCAATTTCTGGTAAGAAGCCTTCATGAGAGGAAGAGAAAATGTTCTTTCCAGTTCTTTGATTCACTTTTTTTTTTTTTACTTACAGACATTGTGGTAAAGTACAGCAGGGGCTTTGTAACAATTTATTGATGAGGACTGGTCAAGGACATTTGTGGTCTTGAAAACCCACTACCAAGGCAGAAAAAAAACCAAAAACCAACAAAACCAAATCCAACCACAAAACTATGAAGTGAATTCTAAAAAGACCACAAAAAGCTTCAGTGCACTCCCCCTGGGGTCTCCCACAGGAATCTTTAAAACATTGTCCTTTTTATTTTTCTGTTGGGATCTCCTGTATTTTAGTAAGGAATCTGTTGGTCCTCGGGATCTCTGAAGAATTCAGCCTTTTCCTGGGGTAAAAAATGCCATGATCAAAGGAAGTAAAAAAGTTCAAGTGCTGAACCTGGAGCACTATACTTTTCCACAAGAAAAATTCTATTCAAATGTGGATATACTGCTCCTTCAGTTTGTGCTGACACACAAAACTCTTGAAGGCAAATTTCAAGAAGTCTGGTCATGGAGACCCAGTTGTAAGATTAGCCCTCAAATTTTTTCCAAAAGAATTCTGCACTGCCCTTGCTAGTGTTGGACAGAGAGAGACAGTTTTCTTGACTTACTGATAGAAAAATATCCGGGAAATGAAGGAACCATTAAAATTATGAAAGTCAGATGATGAAGATTAACAAAGGCAGAGTGGCAGTCTGACCCCTGGAAAGAACATATTAGACTTTGAACTCCAAGGCTAGCAAAACAGTGTTCTTCAAGAAATTAAAATTAAAATTCTGTGTATACCTATCTATGCCCCCTACCCTCTAGTCTTGTAACTGCAGACTCATTATAATGTCTTCCCAGCAGCTTAAAAAGGCAACAGCATCACAGTTTTATTAGGCTGTATTTTCTACTTTATCTGAAATATAAAATTACTGAAATTAAAGTTGACATTATTTTTAGCACAGTGAATTCACATACACCAAATTTTTCATTAAAAGTTATCAATGTACCTATTCAATGAAGTAGATCCTGGGTACCAATGAAATAGAAAGGGAAGTGTGATGTTCATTTCACTTCAGACTTCAGGTATGAGAGTAGTTATTCTGTTATTACAATTTCGGTTTTTTAAATCAAGTAGCATTTTGTGTGCTGTGTGAAGCTCTGTTGAACTGTAAACCTGGAAAAATGCAACAATCACATTCTAGCTGAGACATTTTTACTGCCCTTACCTTAGCATTATTAGCTTAGCAGACAATTCAATGGGATCCTGAGGATGGTTACGCACACACATACAGTGATCCAGTAAAAGGCATCATCAGGTATACAAATGCAGGCTTTGCTCTTGGAAGCCAAAGGGAACTAAACAACAATAGAACTGGCAGCAGGACAAAGACAAGGACCTGCCTGAGACTAGCACACCAAGAGATTCAAGAGGGAAGCTTCTTGCTTGAGACTAAGCTAAAGGAGAAATAGAAAACCATGGCTTCCAATGTGTTGATCTGCAGCTTATGACACTGAGATTTACAATAGCTCACTTCCACTATGATACTCCTTTATTGCTGTTTTTTCCCCATGACTATAGGGGCAATGTGTTTTAGAGCACACAGAGCAAAGGTTGGTCCTAAGCAGCTTATAGACCTGGCATACTGGACCTCCCCTCTAGGTCACTCACTGAGGCTCCTTTCATTGGAGAGTAGGCAACAACAGAAGAAGGAGGCAAAAGTGGCAATAGAAAGTATACGCGTGTGTCTCACTCCTGTATGGAAATTTTTTGAGGTTCATTAACATCAGCTTTTAGCTGATCTGTGGCTTTTTCATTTAGAAAAATAAGAATTGCTATCCCTATCTGTCTTTACAGCCCCTGAAGTTCTAAGAACAGAAAATGGGAATGATTTCACATGATGGAATTGAAATATTCATATTCAGTATCTCCTAAACTTCTGATTGTTCTGCTCCACTTCCACTTCATTGAGAAGACCCTCTTTCAGCAAAGAAATCACCAAGTAACAATGTGGCCAAAGTGACATTCAAGTTCCTCCCTCTATTGCAAGCTTCTACCCTGTCCTGGTTGCTGTGACAGGGCCTTAGAAAGAGCAACAGTGAGAAGACAGCAAGAAAGTGTCTTGGATTAAACAAGCCTACACCAGAGCTTCCCCTGCACATCTGGGAGCTACAGGTGCTGCCAAAACCAGCCCAGCCTAGCGAGAAATTACAGGATTGGGGCCATTGTGCTGAAAAAGAGCCATTATGGTGAAATCACTAGGGACATTTTAAAATACCTTTTTAAAATACCTTTAATTCTAGTGTAGGAACAGAGAAGGTCAAAAACGGTTGATCCCTCACCACAGCAGGTTAAGCTCCTGAGGGTGGAGATAATCTTGCAACAGGAAGGGAGGAAAGTGCTGTGTCTGGCTGGGCCAAGATGCTTTCACACTCCCCATGGCCAGCTTTAGGCTACGGAGGCGACCATTATCAGAGTCATTGTCATTACTATCTTTAAGTCTGCTGCCTGGAATTCAGGCATCTACCAGGAAAATACCTAAGACCCTATAAGCAATAAGGGCAATAAGCCCTGAGAAGGAGGGGAGGGAACTTGTTCAATGATGAATTCATGTTTCTGCTGGCTACATTCCCATCAGCTTCACTAATTCTGAAGTGACATTTATTGATAAATCAGATTTTATCACTCTTTCCCATCAATCAGCTGGAGAAGTCTCCTACTCTTTCCTTTTATTTTATTGCCACACACAGTAATTTGCCAGACATAAACACTTGCCATCTGCTGGGCCTTGGGAAATCTAGCATCAGCCCTCTGTCTGAAACCCTGTATTTTCAAAAACTGTGTGTCCAAAAGGCCCTGTTGATAGTATGTCCTTGATGAGTATATGATATCTGCCTTCCTACTTTCAAACTGAAATCCCTTTTCCTATTTAGCTTATTATTTGCTTGTGAAAGTATGTCATTCCCTGCCCGAATGATGCTTCCAAAGAACAAGTTGCTTAAATAATACAGAAATCCTTTACCTGAAAGAGAACCTTCCATTGCAAATACACATTAGAGATTTGAAAATATTGGTTGGAAAAGTGTGTTTATTTTACTGATGTAAAAAACATGTCAGAAAAGTCAGGATTGTTTAATTCCTCACCTCAACAAGGTGAGAAGTTGAATTTGTCAAGATTATTCAGAGATGTTTTACCCTAGTCTAGATGGCCAGTCACAGAAGAAAATACCTGACAGGTTTCCATTTGTAATTTTGGGTAATGGAATAATCCATCAACAACTGTCTAAAATAGAGGAAGAAAGAGTAAATATACTTTCCTCCCTCTCAACTATTCTTTTGGGAGAAGGAAATACTTGATAACAGTGGAATATTAAAATATCTGGGTAGAGAAAACAATTAACTTCTTGATATATTGCTTTACGAATGAATGACGGTGGATGGAAGCTTGCAATGAACCTAGAGATGTTCAGAAAAAAAAAAAGTAGTCTCTAAATCAGTTTCAGATTTAAGTAAAATAATCCATACTCATGGAATTGAGTGGGAAAAGCAGTATTTACGGCAATGAATAGTAAGAATATCTCTTTACTCCTCAGGGCAGTTAACTGAGCTGTCTGCCCTCAAGCTTTGACACTTCTAAGTGTCCTGTTCAGCAAGAGAAAGATGAATTGAATTTGTAAAATGTTTACCTTTTTAATCCAGTCATACAACAATCTGCTAAACTGTGTAATTCTTTAATTTTCTTCTATTCCATGCCCTACAAATGATGACAAGAAAACAGCAGCAAAGGCCTGACATTGAAGTAAAGTGGGTGGGTAGGTGGGGGAACTGCTGGGTGGCAGCTGCACATCAGAATAGTTGCAATTGCAGATGGAAAGCTCTTTCTTACAGCTCCCCAGGGGACCAGAATGTAAACATCACATCATGTAGATAGCAACATATAATGCCCCGAGCCCTGCTGAAGCACTGGCCAAGGGAGAAACGTGCCTAGAAGCAAGGAGAGGTGGACAACTGCATTGTATTGGACTTCAGATGCAAAAGAGTTGAGGAGAGGTGTAGCTGTTGGCATGGTCTTGTCAATGGCCATGCTGACTGCCATGGTTCATGGGTTCCCAATGGAACTACTGGCCATAGTGAGACCCAGTAATGCTGGAGCTATGGCATCTCCCATTAAACTCCAACAGGTTAAACTTCCAATGAGTTTCTAATGACTATGAAAAATCCCCTCTGGCCTTTAGTGTTATAACTATTAATGAGGTTGACATTTAGTTACTCTCTCGTGTAGAAATCTTTGAAAATACGTCTTTGAAAGCTTGACAAATACGGGCTCACACAGCACAGATCAATACCAATACAGTAACACTGGTATGTAAAGCAGCTTCCACAAAAGCCAATGTTAAAATATATTACCAGCAAATTACCAGTTTCAATGGACTTATCCCTTCAAGCGGACACTGTCAACTCTTACAGAAAGGGTCTAGGAAATGTGAAAAAAAAAAAAAAAAAGCAAAGGGTGCCAAATATCAACACAATGTAAAGACTTGAAAGGGTATGAACCTTTATCCATTGAGGCCCAAGGGAGCCACGACTGTCAGCAGCAGCAGGATGGAGAGTGGCTGCCATCTGCTACTGCTGTAAAGTCTTCTGCTCATCCTCCATTCAGACGGGGCTTAAATAAAGAGATAATGTAGAGTAGTTTGTAAGTCACCGTAGTAGTTGAAAAGAAGTGCTAGCAAATTTATTGTGTTTTGCCATCCAAAGGAATAATGAAGCTAAGAATAGAAAAGTACTACCCCTATAATCAGTTTATATTCAGCATCTCTTGATTTTTAATAGACATTATCCATACACACAGGCATAGAAACACATAAACATGCACATGCATATGCAAAAATACAAAACAAAGAGTCAGTAATGTTCTGTTAAAAATGGTGACTAGATCTGGAAAATATTTATACAGAGTAGAGAAGGAGGTTATTGATACAATAACACAGTACATAAGGCAGAATCAAAGAAGAATCTCCCAACCCAGAAGACATAATTTTTATTTTAATTCATCTAGTATAAGCCAATTTTTATACTGCAACTTTAATAATTTATGAAATAATAAGTATAATGGAAATAAGTGGGGTTTTCCTTATAACAATGCTTAAAAGCACAAACCTGTATAAAATCAATTGGCATAATTTTTGGTCATGGCTATGCTTTATTTAGAACTGTAATTTTTTCTAACCTAATGAAATTCTGCTGTGAGGAAAATGAGCCTCAGAAACATGGACTGAAACAAAAGGAAAGGCAAAATGTAAAGGATTTTATATCAACTTTCAGTTCCTTACTGATGTATGTAAAGAAAGAAAGTGACACTGAGTAAAACATTCCATGCATTTGTCGGGAGTCTTTGAATGCTACCAGTCACTTAGTTCTCCTTCACCTCTGAATTTCCCCTAAATTACCTGATTCTCTCCTATTCAGAAGAGCAATTCTTCTCCCTCAGCCCTCCCATAGAACCTTTTTGTCATAAAAACATCCTGGCCAAAATAGCTCCCATCAGATAAAATCAATCAAAGCCATGAAAGAGGACTGCTTTTGTCATGCCAGGCCCTACTGCTAGTGTCTTAAAGTTACAACAGACAGCAATAAAGCTGAGCTGGACAGACTATCTGAATAAATCTAGCAAGTTACTTTAGCCAAAAATTAACATACCTTTTGAATATTATTATTATGCAGTTAAAAAACAAAACCCTAAAAAAGTACAGAAACAAACTGTTCTAACATGGTGTAAGTGGTGTCATAATGGAGTCAAAATTCAAGAAGTGTCCTAAATTCAGTCTCCTTCCCCACATGGAGTTAAGTTCAGATTAGTTTTCTCTGAGGCTGCCTCCCTGTCTGCTTGAAGATGTGGCACCTGAACTCTCTCTTTGTTGGAAGGAAACCTCCAGAAATAAACTACCTGAAAGAATCTCATTCCATCCCTTTTTTCAGCCCTCCAAAATGTTAGGCTGAGCACATCTTTGGGTAGGGGTCTGATGTAACAGGTAAAGAACCCAATTGTTTGTGTAAATAACAGAAAGTCTCTTTTCCAGGAACTTTCCTTTTACTGACATATTTTGTCTTGCTGAATTTAGTTTATTCATGTACTATGATAACTACGTGTAGGATCCTCCCAGTTCTTAAACTATGGGGAAAAGGCTTAGAAGAAGAGAAATGGGTTAAATAGAAGCCTACTGTGACAGAGTGATAAACATAGTAATAATATCCATGCAGGGTTTCATACCTCCCTTGACTCTTGGTTTATCAGTGTTAAGAGAAGAAATTCGTTTTGATCAACAAAGGCCTGGATTAGCCTGGATAGCTGCTTGGAGCAGAGGCACCCAGCAGAGATCTGTCTCTCCTCCCCTGGCTGCAGACCCGTGTAGCAAAGCCTTTACTTTTATTGCAGACACACCAGGAAAGGAAGATCCAAACACTACTGCCTTCTGACTGTCTCATCATTACACACGGTTTAGGGAGGGGAAAGTCCCCAACTCCACCAGCATCCTTCAGCGCTGCCATCCCCAGTGCTCCCTGTTCCTTCCTTGCCTGTCCCTAGTATTGGCAAGACCAGGATACAGCCAGTCTGGGTGCAGCGGTAGGAAACAGGCACACATCAGCCTATGCAGGAATACAGAAGAAAACTGACGGATTTCCATTTGCTTGTTCCCTTTGGGTATCACCTCCAGTGTGGGAAAAAAAAAAAAAAAAATAGCAAAAACCGAAAAAAAATTCCTCTTTTCATTAAAAGAGTCTTTTGAGACTGTTGGTGAAACTGATACTGCAGAAATATGTGTTCCTGTATGCTGCCTTCCTGATCCATAATGGCTCTTGCATGAGGGACCTGGGGGTAGTGGAGGAAGGGGGGAGGGGCAAGGGCAGGGAAGGATGCTACTGTCCATTTACTTTAGTAAGGCTGTTATTGAATGAAACCTTTAATGGGAAGTTTATGCTCATGCTCAGCTAAGAGCTCCAAGCTTGTGGCAGAGTAATCTTTCCCTCCACCATGACAGCTATTAGAGAATCAATACAGGTAATCCCACAACTGCTGGTCTGCACCAGCCTGCCATGGAGCTGCCCCGAACAGTGTCATGCAGTCACTTGTGGGCCAGTGAGACTTGCCTGACACCATCTCCCCACCACTACCACATAGGGTTAGTGTCCTTCAAAACATATGGAGCCCTTTGGCTCTAACGGGAACACTGCTGAATTCACTTGGATTGAGGTGAAGTAGAGACTCGACTTTTTCTAGACAGGATGAGTTCCACAGCTTAATTTAATTTCAAGAATTATCAGTGAATTCCAATTTTTGGCCAGTATAATGCAAGAATTTATCTCTTTCCTCTTCCTTGATTGAACAGATTTGCTTCTGTGTCTCTGCAAATGACCAAGGTGTCTCCTACTGTCTCAGCTCAAGTACCTGCAAGTGAGGGAAAATGCACTTTTTCACTGCCCTTTTTCAGACTGATAATCCTATAATTTGCAGGACTTTGTGGCATTCTCATGCTAAGGCATGTGACAGTGCTCTCTGCACCACTAAATTGCTGGCTAGACAAGGTTAATCCTCTGAATTTAAGCCTAGTTTGTAACTGCCCCAGCTCAGCTAAACAGGATAGTCCTTAGCACGAGTTGATGCAGCGACCAGCTAGGGACAGAGGTGAAATAGAGTTGCTCTGGTCCCTCTGTAGGACAGGCAGAGGTACTGTGATACTCCTTCGGTGCTCCCACTTACCCACAACTGCCAAAATCCAAACCCAGGCTCTGTGAAGGGATTTGCTTGGAGATCAAATTTTGTTTGAGTCAAACATCTTGAAAATGGTTGCAGATCCCATTGAATATCTGGATGTGTTCAACGTGGGGTCAAAAAAAAAAAAAAGAAGGAAAGCCAAGAGAAAATTCAACTCTCCCAATAGCCCTCATGCTAGAGACTCCACACTCTGTTCATTAAGTAGACCAGAAGGTGCAAGGCAAGGGATGTACATGCAGGCATAAAGATAGAAAGGGAAATAAAGGTGACTGTGTCCATGTAGGCAAAGCAAATACTACCACTTGCTGCAGAGGCACATAGAAGACTGGGTACCCTGAGCAAAAGCTCTCTGAAGGAGATGACAGCAGTCAAGGCTCCCCTGTTTAACAGTTTAGTACTAATCAATATTTGTTTGTGGCATTATCTTTAATTCGCTAAGCTACTTGCTGCCTTTTGCCTTTCCCTCAGTGGATAACCACCTTGATGTCCCCTGAGAGCACAGCAGGACAGGGGCTGGGGCTGCAGGGGGATGGGGACCAGGCATTTGAAGAGTATGGAGATGCAAGGAGATGCTGGAGGCAGCAGATGTCAGTGGCCAGGCCTTTTGTTCCTTGCACTCACCAGCCTGAGCTCTGGGACCACCTTTTTGTTTTTGACTGGCCATTGTCATTCATCAAGGAGGGGCTTTGCAGGAGTTAGCCTCACACATGGCTCTCCCCCCTGCCCCAACTCAAGATTACCTCCATCCTCTGGTTTCTATTTAGATCACTTTCCATTTAACATTTAAAAAACACTGACTTAGTTAATGCAAAGCACTTAAAATCAACTGGCATCTTACAGAGCTGATTCATCCCACTGGCTTGACTTGCTGCTCCTCTTAGCTGGAGCATTTTTAATCCTAGTTAGGAGAAAGAAGATCCAGGATACACGTACATCAGGTATGGTTTTCTCTAATCCTTTGCCCAGTGAGAATGAGCCCCCATGGAAGAGAGGCCACACTATCGCCCCTGCTTCAGCCAAACTGAGTGACAAACATGGGTACCGATTGCACATAGTGCATTACTACAGCCACTTTGATGGAAAATCTCACTTCTGTCCCATATTTGATGAGGTGAAGAAATGAGAGAGGTGGATCAGAGCACACAGAGCCACACACCTGTCTTTGGGGAGCTGTGGGACATCCTCAGCTCAGAAATGGCCAACAGGAGAGCACAATTACAGAAATGCCTAAAGTTGAAAGTGATGTGTCAAATCATAAAGTCATTGAGTCCTGTAGTGTCTGCTCAGAAGGGACCTAGAAGCTGGGGCTTCCCAGGAAGATGATTGAGATTGATCAGTTCACTTGGTCACCTTTGGACAGATCTTACAGCCCAAGCAATCCAAGGCAGTCACCTGCAGAACTCATGAGAAGAAAAAACTGGGCACTCAATCATTCCATCTCTCTCTCTTCCCTTCTTATCAAAGTGTATAAATACCTGAAACCCCGATGAGCCAGCCACAGCTGCTCCTTCACTGGGCTGCTGGCAGCACGGCCACAGAAGGTGCCAATGTCGAAATTCCCAGTGAGGGAAATAGGAGCTCATTGAATGCAAACAGAAAACACTAACTTCACAACATACAGGGGTATTACCAAAAACACTACATCTCCCAGGCCCTATCCGGCCAGGACAGCAATGTTTGCACTGACAATCAGTGCTCTTTCCTTGCAGGAGGCTGGAATGTCAGCCTGTCCTCCCTCATGTTCCCTGCCGTTTTATTTCTCCCCACCCTGCTGGGAAGTGTGCTGTTGGCCAAATGCCACCTCCTCTTCCCCCCCTCTCCCCCCCCAACTTGCATCCCAGTTCCCGCACAGCTGGGACTCGCCATTCAGAAGGGAGAATGGTACTACAGAGCAACTAAAACCACTAAAAGTGGTTTAAACACTACAGGGTGGGTTGTTAGATGCTCTTTTTTAGCGCTCAATCCAGATCCATCATCTTGCTAGCAAGCGGGAGTGAACTCAGTCCAGAACTGAATGGCTTCAGCTTTTATGAGCTACCAGAACACTTAAGGCCCAATCCATCAAGACACTGGGTGACTTCTAATGCAGTCATCTGTTATCCAGCAGTACAAGGACTACAATTCCCAGTAAGAGACTGTTAAGACTCTGTAATGACTTACAAATAACCCATTTGCAACAACCATGTAAAACTCCAATGCATTGGTCAAAACCCAAGTCTATTAGTGTATAACACAGCCTCAAATAATTTATTTTCATCCTTTCTGTCAATCTCTATATCAAAATTCACATATACACATTTAATGTGCAAAACGACCAGTACATTTCAATTCACAAGTACAAGCAAAAACCTTTCACATACTCATTTTACAGACAACTCACCAAATACTAGGAAAGGGAGCTAATATTTAGTACAATTTATTTGGGTATGTTCAAGCAGAAGAAAAATGTGCAGTTAAAAGCACCACTGCAGATCAATCACTTAAAAATAAATAACCCTTATTCACAAGAAACAAGATGGGAAAGCGCATGGGAAAATACATGGGAAAGTGAACCATGCATTTCGCAGCACTTTTGAAAGCCATTTCTAGTCATAACATTTATTTCATCACTAAGAAGCTGATGATTTCACCAAATCTACAGTTATTCAAGGTATTGAGAATCATTAAAGTTTCACACTCAGAATTCATGTTTCTGTTGGCCAGGGCTCTGCATGCCTGGAGGGGAAAACACCTCTGTATGGGCAGGTAGCTGGAAGTGATATTCAGTTCACCTATTTGTACTTCAGTATGGTTTGTAGACATAAATACTGAGATGATTTTCTGCTCGGAAGTGAATTTTACCTCAGACTGATGCATCATAGGAATCTCTTGATATCAGAATAAGAAAAAAAAAACCTATACAAAATTAGTGCAAATCAATGGGTATTTATAAATACAGTACATGGTTTAATTACATTTGAATATTTTTCTTAAAATTTTCTTCAGTTCTACCTAGTCTGGACTTACAAATTATTGATTTTATCACAACCTTAATCTTTTTATCTCCAACACTTATGTGCAAAGTTTCTGTTAATCCTAGCTGATCTAGGATTTTAAGACAACCTATTAATCCCAGTAATATCAAATCTGTGTTAATAAACTAGATCCAACAAGATCTTCAATTATTCCTCCTGGATGCAAGGTACAACCCCACCCACATAGGGAGCCCTCAGACGCACAGCACAGCCATACTGCACCCCCACACCCCCCAACATTATGCTGGACACATAATGGAGAATTAGCAAAAAGTTTACCACTAAGATGAGATTTCACATTGCCAGGGAATGCTGTGTATTAATGGTTTTGAAAATACTTGACAAAAATAAAGAGCTTAATCACCTAGGATTCTACACTGAAATTCCTTTATCAGATGTAATACACCTTTAAGATAACCATAATCGGGGACAAATTGTTAGTAAGAAGGGATGGGATTATCTCCGAGGAGTACTTTTTCAAGTTACGAGGTAAACAGTAACAAAGCCAGCTTCCAATAAAAAAACCCCAAAAACACAAAACCCACAAAACTTTAGATGAATGAGCTGTTCTTTCTACAGGGGGAAAAGAAACCCCACAAGTACTCCTATGAGAGTTTTTTTCTATTATGCTAAAAAAGAACCAGCACAAGAAAAGTAGACAAATCATTCCTGACCTGCTTTTATTGTCAGTGAAAAATGTAAAGCTAAGCCCTCCAGTCCTCCCATGGAGTTCATACATACAATCCTGGAAGAGGAATTTCACATGTGGAGCTTTAAAGACTGAGGCATCCTGGTATTGTCTACCCTTCACATCAGATCCTAACTTTGAGTCAGCAGGAGGAAGCAGATGAGATCAGTCTTCATATCAGGACCCACTGAGAAGCCCTGACTGGACAGGGTGACTCCCAGTGGTGGTCAATTTCTAGACAAGTTATTATTTCAGGACAGAAGGTTGGGGACTGTGTCTGCTCCTGGGCTGTACTGAGCACACAGCACAGTGCAACAGCTCTAACAGGGCAACCTGATGGTTAGTAACTCACAGAGGCACACTGGTGCTTGGGAGCATCTTCACATTTGGTCATTTAAATTGTGACAAAGCAGAACCCATAAATATCCTTGGGTAGGACAAGCAGTTATTTTCATCACATCCTTCTACCCTTGATTTACCTGGACTCCAGTATTCTCTGAAGTGTCAGTCCCAATGACTTGGAGCTCCCCATGACCCAGCAGCTGATAAATGGAATTTGAATACCCCTGTGTTGTTGGTCTAGCAGTCAAGTACATCTGAGGTAGTTCACACTTGAATAGTCACTAGAAGATTTACATGTTCAGGGAAAGTAGATCCCAGACCTGGTAGAATCTCAAGAAAGCAGACCCCGGACCACCCCAAAAGAAAACTAACGGGCTAAATGGGCTTCAGGAAATGCACTTGGTAAAAATGTCTCACACACTTTAGTATGGATTGCACCAGGCAGTCCGTAGAGGTGATGCATTAGAAGCATGAACATACTTCTCACACTCACAGTGATTTTTTCACAAAAAAAACCCAGGTTGATGGGAGGCAAAATTGCCCCCTGCACTCAGAAATAAGTCACTGTGAGAGCAGATGTCACCTCTTGTGCAAAACACATGCATGTAGACTCATACAAACTTGTCCAGGATGCATCCAAGGGGCTTCCTGACTAGTGAGCAGCATGGATCTTCATGTGGAAGTAGTAATCCTCCTGCTCTGGAAAGTGCTGTCTACACAGCGCTCAAGTGCTGCCCTTCTCCTTGCTGTGCGTGCGACGCACGTGGCTATCGTGAGCCGCATGCGAGGCAAAGGCTTTGCCGCAGTGCTTGCACTTGAAGGGCTTCTCCCCTGAGTGCTGGCGGATGTGGGTGCGCAGGATGCTGGATGCTGTGAATGCCTGAAAGAGCAGGAGAGTCAGAAAGGGGAGAGGAGATGTAAGTTATCTATTTTCACATATATAGTAATCCCCAGGTTCATTTAACCCAGATTACATCAGAAACACTCCTGTGTCCTGAAATCAAGTCCTCAAATCAGTAACATCTTCAGCCAAAACTGGACAAAAAGAAGTCAAAGAATTAGAAGCCAACAGCAATCACATGAGGCTGTACAGGTATGGCCGAGTCCATGGAATGGAATGAAGCTCAGAATAAGATTTTTGACTGGAGGCACTAGTAAATATCTCCTATATGTCAACGGATGAGAAGTCAATACTGTTTTACAGTCTTCTCTAGTGCTGTAACGCTATTGAAACTATTTGAAGTTTTCACAGCAAATAGCAAAACCTCTAAAGTACCTTTTCATTATGAATTTATCAAGAGGGCCAGTCCACAGAGTGCTTCAGAGTCAGAATAGTGATATTGGCCCTACACTTTTCCTTTAATCTCACACAGATAGAGAGCAAAGGGGTGGGGAAATAAAGCTGCCCTAGACCAGAGCCACTGTTAAGAGAGGCAAAGAGCAATTGTGATTGTGTAGAAGCGGGTGAGTGTGCTGTAAAGTAGTCCCTGGTTTCCTAACCACAGAAATGGCTAAATCTCAGAATAGCTGCCTTCTATGGGATGAGGACTAATGGTTTTATCTGATACAATGTGCAGCAGTTCTATCAGAATGGCTGGGAACTGATCTAAAGTCCCCTAACTATCTAGAGGATCTGGACAAAAAGGAATCTGTAAAGCTCTGATATTCTTTCCTGTGATGAGAAGACGAAAAGAATAACATTTCATCCTAAACTTTGTCTATAAGTGTCCAGGATTGTCAGGGAGAAAAAAATACCACAAAAAAAAACCACCCTAAACCAAAAAAACCCAAAAAACCTCCAGAACTGCTTTTAAGGTTTTTTACTACAGGACACTTCACCTTCGTGTTAGTACAATCAGTCGAAAAAAACCCAAAAAAAAAAAAAAAACAAACCACCAAAAACCAAAAAAACCCCCTCTCTTTCCACAATCAGGAACACCTTACACCATATGCATTGCAGGGACACCCTGTAGAGTACCTGTAGCCCTGTGGATTTGTCTGGCAGCAGAGCCTGTACATTTATCCTTAATCTGCTGGCATAACTGTTGCTGCCTCACAGGGAGGGCTCACCTGAATCCTCCCTGCTATAAAGGGTAGCAATAGCTGATCACATTTTTTATCACTATTGTGTGGTTCTACTCATGGACTTTTTCAGGTGAAAACTTTAATTGCACATTATGAATAACAGATCACTCCGTTTCTTCTGTCCAACCCAGTCCTGTCACTTTAACACATAGCTAGTTACTTTAACACTTATCTAGTTACTAATTTGAACAGACAGCATATTGTTGAAAGAAAAAGACACAGCATATAAAAGCCACTCCAATTCACCCCCCCAACTGTGGTGTTATGCTGAGCACAGCAGGGAATGGACAGAAGTTATGGCATACGGCTTTGCCTTACTCACCTTGTTGCAGTAGACACATTTGTAAGGGCGCTCTCCAGAGTGAACCCTCATATGTTTGTTCAGGCTGGAGGATTGAGAAAAGCTCTTCCCACACATTGAGCACTAGTGAAAAATAAGAAAAAAGTTAAAAGGAAGCAAATAATAGCCCAGATCAAAAGAAAAATTAGGATGAACCATGACAGCGTTTTCCTACATGTATTTTTCTACAGATATATTTATTTATTCACATATATTTATGCATTTATATAAACAGTAGTCATTTAAGCAGTAATAATGCAAAATTTCAAAGCTTTTCTTGTGTTCATAGTTAGAAACATCTGCATACAAACATCCTTTGGGACGTTAACAGACTATGCTGGCTTTCTATAATCAAAAGTATGAAGACTTCTGCAAAACCATATTAACTCACAAGGCAAATGAAGTTTTAGCTGCCATTCTAAACATTAAATGAAAGTATCTTTAATAAGTTAACTATTTAAGTGGACCTTTAAAAATAGTAATGAAAACAGAGGTTCTATTTTACCTGATATTTAATAGAATCAAATTTATCAGTCACTGAATCAATTTGAAACCCTGACATTGCAATACTGCCGATTTAGTTAATCTATAAAACAGGCATTTAGAGGATGTTCAGAACCGGTTTAATCATGCCATTCTGTTTTAAGCACCAGAAGTTGTCCTTCTCCAGCCTTGAATGAAAAAAAACCCTAACTTCTCTTAAGAGGCAGAGATGCTCCTGGGTTCTTATGACTGAAAATTGGAAATGAGGGCTTTGAGACCTTGTATCTCTATCTCCTCTATATATGTGAAGGTGGAGCACCTTCATATATAATATAGCACTACATCATGTAAGAGAAGCAGCAGAGCATGGATGCAAACTTTTATAAAGCCCGGGAGATACAGGCTGGGTATTGTCGTTGCTTTGCTTTTATTTTTTGGGTTTTTTTCCCCTGTCACCTACTCTCCTTGGGGTTGTATTTTCCGAATATAAGTTAATAATTGTGTCTTCAAATAAGCTCTGATGAACAAGACAAACTCAAAAGGACAGTCCCATCAGCATTTTACCCCGACCAAAAAAGACTGCTTACCTTGTGAGGTCGGTGCTTTTCATGAACGTGGAGGATATGGATCCTCAGCCTGTCTCTTTTCTCAAAGGATCGGTTACAAAGGTGACAAGGAAATTTGCGGTCCCCTTGGTCCACGCAGCGAGTGTACTTCAGATGCTTGTCCCGGTAATACTTGTAGGCGAATACCTTCCCACAGCGATCGCACTTAAAGCTCTCCCCGGCTTCTGTACAGCAGAAGGGAAAGTGCCACCTCCCCGTTACACCACAACAAAAGGGTCTCTTTTCAAACATACTTCCTTCTCAGAACCGGTACCCAACTGGGAAACCGAAGTCTCCAAGACAGCAATATTAATACGTGGAGTTATGTCGGCATAATTAACATCAGACACATCGGATCCTTTCCTTGCCTTTCTAACGGAAAAAACGAAAAAATCTGGAGTACACAGCCTGATAAAAATCACTAATTTTATCCACCAACTTCACGAAAAAAAGGATTTCATCCTATCTCCATAAATAGCGAGCGCATGTGAAAAATTAATGCGGAGTCCCACAGAAAAGTGCCTCTCCACAGGAAAGCATCCCCGGGTATTCATTATCAACATCGTCCGGAAAATTCTTTCTCGCATCTCAAAACGAAAAATATATTTTCAAGTATTTTCTATCGTTTCCAAAACACTATCGAACAAACCCGCGTTTATTTAGTTCATTTTATGTTCCGAAACATTCTCAACAACTGAATTTAGGAACAACACAGCACATTTTAAGGTAATAAATACACCCTTTCCCGCATCTAATAAAGACAACTTTGGCTTATGTCTTATATCAAAACCAAACAATTTACCGGCTATCTGAACCTGAATACAAATCTCTATGCGAAATTTCGGTGTCAATTTGCCAAATACTTCTCTTCTTTGCTGTCGCATCCGTCTGGACTCACCCACCCGGCTCCAACTCTCCCCGCATTGCCACGAATCTGTTTTATTTAGGCACAGATATTTATTACTTTCTAGGAACGCGTATATAATCGTTATAAAAGGAACTGCTCCGGGAGAAAGTGCATTTGGCATTTCTGCTGCAAGAATTAACGGATCAGAGCTACTTCAGCCCTCTTCACCGAGAGCGTTAAAAGAACGAAAAAATCGAAATTAAGAGTGTGCGCACGTAGAACAAAATTAGACCTAACAGGAATGTCCCGTTAAAAGACCCTTTTCTCACAAAACCGAACCCATACCTCCAAAACCGGCGCTGGGGAGCTGGTGAAAGCCCAGCCCAGCGCCATCAGATGTTTTTCAATGGTTACAGGAAAAGGAAAGGCAATCTCGGGGAAGGAAAGGGTCTCTTGTCGCAACCCTAGGTGAGACCCTCGGCCTCCCAGTTGTCGAGTGGCAGCTACTCTTTGGGGTTCAAGAGTCTGAAAGGGGTCTCCCGAGGGACCTGGGCTGTGGGAACACAGCCACCCTTAAAGAGCATATCCGCAGTAGGGCCAGCTGTCACTCTACCGGCTCCCCGCAGGGACTGGGAAGAGATTAAAATATTGCCGGAAAAAAAAGGTGATGCCCGATTTTCTTTATCGCACTTCAGGCCAATCTAATTCCTGCCAGATACGGGTCTGCAGTTTCAAGAGGCAGTGGCCCTCGGGGGGCAGCTCGCAGGCTCACCTTCGGGGTGCTGCGGGGAACTCTTCTCATCCGGCATGCCTTTCAGGCTGATGGGGATGCCCAGGAACTGGACGTAGCAGTCGCCGTACCAAACCAGCAGCTCCTGCTTCGGCAATATTTCCTTGCAGGTCTCGTAGAAGATTTGACCCTGGCATTGGATGGCCATTAAATTCTGTTCCTCGGGGAACCTGGCACAGTTCACCAGGGACATCCAGTTTCCAGAAGCTCCCTTTCCGTCTATGAAGTGGCTTAGGCGTCCGTATTCGAAAATCTGGAGAGCGGCGAGAATAGGGTTAGTCAAGGTTTGCGGAGCCCTTCCCGCGCGTATCCCACTCGCACCCTACCCACCACCCCGCACTGGACCGAGGACCCTCTTGCAGGATAGAGGAGGCCGAAAGCCTGGCTTTAGTTCCGTTTAAGGGGTGCGGGGGGAGCACGGCTGCGCCTCTGCTACCTCCCACATCAGCGAATTGTCGTCATAAGTCTTGATCTCGCTGGTGTTGACCACTTTGCCTTGGAAAGGGCCGAAGCGGACTCCTTTGGGTATGGGGTTGGTGCAGAAGACTCCGAGCTGGGACACGTCCCCGTAGGCCACCCACAGCACCGAGAGCCCTGCGTAGGGGGATAGAGGGAGGGCTGAGCGCATGGCTCGGACGCGGCAGGGGATGCAGGCAGCAACGGGCCCTACCTTCGGGCAGCTGCAGCGAGTCCTTGTCGACCAGAGGGGCAGATGACGAGTCCGCAGTACCTGTAGAAGAGAGATCCCATCTTCAACCCGGCACCGGCCTTGCAGGTGCATCAGAGGAGCAGGTCTTGCACCCCTCCGACAGCGGCCGCAACCGCGAGCGCTCTCCTGCTTTTTTTCCGGTATGAGCTGGTAGGGGCAAGAAAACCGCGGAGAAGGTATCCCCGACATGACCCTGGGACGCCCAGAGACCTCCTGCAATCGCTTTTTAAGGGCAGTCCCCAAACCCGACCCCACACCCGGCCTCAAGGAGCGGACAGACCTTCAGCCTCTCGCCTCCGGCAGCCCCTTTACGCTGGAGATCCCCTTACCCGGGCTGGTGGGGCGCACTCGGAGCCCCGATAGGGCATGGAGTTCGCCGGTCAGCTGTCTGGTCGGGAGGGCCCCGTATAGCACTGCGTTGACCTCCTCCTCGGTGAAGTGGTACCTGAAGCTCTGCCCCGCCGCCGCACCGCCCCCCGGACTAGGGGCAGCCCTCTGTGGGGGGCTCGGGCAGGGGTGCGGAGCAGAGCCCGGGCCTTCTGCACCGCGGGGCAAGCTCTCCCCAGAAGTGAAGGGAGCAGGGGGCTTGGCGTAAAGGGGTAAGTGGAGGCCGGGGAAGGGCTCGGAGAGCAGGGGAGGGGGCGGGCTGAGGAAAGTGGGGACTCTGCTGAAGGTGAAGGGGGGCAGTGGCGGGGAGGCGGGGACCACCCCGCCCAGGGGTTCCAGGGGCTGGAAGAAATCGGGAGCCGCTTCGAAGTACTGGGCGTGAGGGAGGAAAGATGGGTAGAAGGTGGCCAGGCTTGCGGGACTCAGCCCAAAGGCATCTCCGCCGTCTCCGGGGACCGGTTCGCTCGCCAGAGGTAGAGCCATGTCGGGTTGGGCTGAGGAAGAAGGGAGGGAGCGAGCTGCCGGGAAGTGGGAGGTAGGCACCCGAGTGCTGCGGGAGAGGGGTGTCCCGTTGGGGCGGGATGGAGGCGCGGGAGCTGCTGGTCTCCGGCGCCGTCGGGGCCAACGGGCCGGGTTGCCTCCGGCGCCCCGCGGCTATATGGGCCCGGGAAGGGGAGGGAAAAAAGGGAGGGGCGGCCTGACAAGGGGGTCGCGTAGCCTCAGGGGCGGACGTGGGAGTTGTTCCGAAGGCCGCCCCTGCCCTGGGGCGGAGCAGCGGCTACTCGCGGAGCGGTCGGCCCGCCCCTCTCCACGTCGAGGTAGGAGGAGGTAACGAGGGACCCCCCCAGCCTCCCGCACCCACCTGCCCGCCGCCCCTCTGAGCCC
>VZTY01008905.1:270562-367504 GCA_013400935.1 Turnix velox
ACCCACCTGCTCGCCGCCCCTCTGAGCCCCGACCGGCGGGCCCGGTGGCATCCCGGGCATCCCAGAGGAGGGTGAAGGAGAGCTGCTCCCGAGGGACGACCACCTTCTGCAGTGTGGGAGCGCCCAGGCAGCCAGCATCCGTTGCACCTCAGCAGGCCCCAGGGGTTGGGGGTGTGCTGTTTTGCGTACAAAAAGTCAAAAAACACCCCTGAAAGTCCCATGAACTGAAGGAACACGCAGCAGCATACTCTCAGCCACTGCAGGTTTCACAGGCATCACTGAGGTGATGTTACTCCAGCAAGGGGCTGCCTATGGGGTGCATGGCAGGACACTGGGCTCCTGCTAGGGAGCTAGCTCCGGCTAGGCTCCAAGACTATGCCAGAACTGCCCAGAATGGTACCAGAGGAAGACATTTGGCCCTTCTTCTGCAGAATTTCATCCTGCATTTTTGGTGCAACTTCTCCTAATTTCCTCATCCTCCCAGGTGTCTATGTGCTGCAATTGCCATAAATAGGGGACCTGGAAGGGACTAAAGTATCCCAGGGGCTTCAGAGTGCACCTTGCCATTGCAGGATGTCATCCCTGCTTGTTACACCTGCAGGCAGGTGGAGAATTCTTTAGTCCAGGTTGAAACTCCATGTCAGACTGGACATGAGCAGGAGCAGGTTTCTGCAGGATCTCCCGTTGGGCAGCTCCTTTCCTGTCACTCCAGCTGGAGTGAACTGTACATGCAGGCTTGAAGGGAGCAGATGTGGCAGGGAGCATTGCACTGCACTCAAACTAGGGATAGAGACTTGCAGCCATGAGTGGATCTCATGGATCTCGCCAGAGCTGGAGAGGGGAATAGATATGACCAGGCCTGACTCCCCAAGGTCTGGATGCCATTTGAGTGCTTAGGAAACCTAGCTAACAAAGCCCCAGACGATCTTCTGTAAAGCATTCCCTATTCCCCAAAGAAGGGATTTACTTGAAGCTACCTTAATGTGTCTCCAGACAAAGTCACTGATGCACTTGACCAGAGGTGAAGCCAGTCCTTCCTGTCCATGTTTCTTACCCAGGCCAAGTGAAATGCTTCAAAATGGAGGGTTTGAGAAAGAATCACTGACTGCCAGGGAGAATTAGGATCTTCAGATTATAGGCCCTCAGGTACAGTAATTCCTTCTTACCAGAAGCTTTGATCCAAAACATTCTCTTACTTTCTCCACACAGGACATAAACAATGAGACAGCAAACAAGCACACAGCATGAAACTCGCAGCTAATTCAAGCTGTCCCTACTCCCAAGATTTTCTTCCATAGTTAGTCCCATGCAGCTTTGTCCCTGAACTTGTGTATGAACATTTATGTACATCACATTAAATGTAAAGCACTTACAACCTCATTCTACATCCTAACCTCCTTTTACTAGGCAAAAAGTACTGAATACACCAGGGGCTGCCAATATGCACAGGAGTCTTAAGGTAAGGTAGGAATGTAGCTTTCTGAAACTTGCTTAAATAGCATAAATGGCCTGATATTTTTGTCAAGAGATTTTTCATTTTAAAAAAAACCTTCCTCTGTATTGTTCCAAACCGCTGTTATTCAGAAGACAGAATTGATGCTGTATTGCTTTAGGAAACAGTTTCAGGCAGGCAGTTTAACATGGTTTCATTGATGCAGCATCAGTAACATGAAAGTATTATCAGAGTTAATCTGATTTACAGGAATAAGCCTTTGAGCACCAATTGCACAGAAAAGTTCAGGCTACCCTTAGAAATTATGTGTTGCCATCTGAACATCTGAAAACCTCTGGCTACCCTGTATCCACCTAAAGGCATAGGAAAATGGAAAGGGACTTTGTGGATCTAACATGCGCAGGCTGAAAATTTTTGAGAGATGCAGAAAAACAAAATGTCTGATCTGTAAACTCCCATCATTAGTTAAATTGTAGATGTGGACAGAAAAAAAAATAATTAAAAAATCCCTTTTTCTAGACGCCTGATGATGCCCAGGAAAAGGGTTTGAGGTTCTGTTGTTACTGTGTTGCATGTAGTATTTGAAGGCTTTGTCCGCAAAGCGGTTGAAGGCATTTATTGCATTAAAACAGTCCTGATCTCAGAGTGAGATGGGGGGTAATGTGTTTGGGAGCAGAAATGCAGCCCTGTAGGCCCCACTAGAGCAGGATGGCAAGCCTCTCACCAGCCCTGTTCCTGCAACAAATCCTGGCAATAGGATGGTCCAGTCATTTCTTGGGGCTGACTGGGAATTCGGATGCCAAAACAAGCTGAAGGCTGGTTGCACTCACTGTGGCACCCTGGGGAGCACCTCTGTAGAAGTAAAACCAGTTTTGAGGTGCTAGTCATGAGATGTGTTTTCACCTGGCTGGGGAAATAGCTCATCTCTTCTGCCTGTAGAAAATAAAGGAAAACAGAAGTGTCGATTGACTTTCCAGAGATCCTCGGAAGACCACTGGGCAGCAAGAGGCCCATCCCTCTCTGCACCAGCCCTTAAACTGACAAGCAGCTGCAGCATGGATGAAGCAATCCTGGTCATGGAACTAGATACTGTTGTGGAAATAATCCAAATTACAATTTAGATCAGGTCAGGAGAGAAGCAGTTTATTGCTATAGCTAATAGGAATGGACAGAGAGGACTACTCTAGCTCCACAGAAGCTGTAGAGAATCTGGGAGGTATCTGTCTTCTTCATTCTTCCTCATCCTTATGTATTTCAATTAGTGATGAGTGAGTGGTTAATTCAGAGCATATTTTCTATGAACGGAAACATTTAAAGCAAAGTTCCTGCTGCTCTGGTGAATGAGCCTGACCTCTTTCTCTGGTGAAAGGAGGGTCTGAAAGTTATCTCAGCTCCGTTGTGTGCATGGAGCCCCTTTCACCACTAAGTGCTGCTGCCCTTAATGTCTAATTTCAGGGGAAGTGGAGGGAACAGAATTTTGGGTGACATTGAAATTGTCACCTGGCCTGCTCCTGTGCCCAAACAGAAAGCCAGAAACTTTTCATGATCCCTAAGAGGGTTCCAGTTTTTCAGGGAAGAATACAAGCTAAAAATTATATATCCCATTGGATCAAGGAGCTGGATTTGAGCATCCTTGTGCACATCCTTGTGCCACTGACAGCCATGCTTGCTGACACTGGGTTGTCCTGCTTAGCCACCCCTTGCATACAAGCAGAAGGCTATGCATTTGTCTAATGACAGCATCCATAGGAGATCCACATTTCTAAGGGGTACATTATTTGCAGAGTCAATGATAGTTCTTCTACAATTAACCATTTTCCTCTGTGCTACTTAGTTTTACTACTCAGCTTTATCAGATTTAAATCTCTGAAAATTGAGGTTATTCCTTTGCAGCTGTGCCTTTCTTTTTCCACTCAAATCTTCACAGCTTCAAGTGCAAATTATAGAGAGTTCAGCCATAATTTAATTCTCTTAGGTTCCTTCTTGTTTTATAGCCAATATCAGTTAACCATTTGATAGTTGGAAGTGATGTGTTACTTACAGAAGGACTTATGCATACTCTAGCAAATCTCTTTTCATTCTGCACACTACAAATGTGGATCACTAGGCCTTCAGCTCTTCAGCTCTTATTGTGCTTTTAATCTTCTCTAAACACCTGTTTTCCAATCCACTGGTTCCAATTAACCCAATTTACTAATACAGGTTCTGTTTGAGTGCCCCCATAACACTCTAGACATTTTCTTATAAAATTAATACTGTGGGCACATTAGGAAAGGTTCAGTCCCCCATCACATAAGGATTATATATGTTTAGCCTTGGGAATACAACTCAATCAGATCCTGCTAGCTACAAAACTCTGACAGGATATTAGGAGTGGCCACCTCCTCCAGCAGCTGCAGCCCAGGACCCTTCTGCCCAGCTACTATAGCCCAGCCCAGAGCCTGGTGACCAGGGTTCCCTGCTCGAGCTGGGATGTAGCTCTGTATGCAGATTTGCCCAGTAGCAAAAACTAAGCACAAATTCTGGAGACATACAGACACACAGAGGGAGGAAACCGAGATGTCCAGTCACACAATCATGGACAAGACACAAAGGCAGCCAAAACACACACACACCTCCTCCACAGATACATTGAGTATGGGCACAGCCCTTCTGCCCACCCCGTACCCCTGCCCAGATCCCAGCCTTCCCACCTGCTTCCCAAGTCCTTCACTCACTGGCTGGTGCATCTGGGTGCACCAAACAAGAGCTCTCAGAAGAGCGCTCCCTCTCAGTTCCTCCAGATTCCAGCCAGATTCCAGTGTACACTGTGCAGATTTCACCCTTTAAGGCAGAAGGTAAGCCATGCCACCATGGATTTGAGAGTAACAGCAAGTTAGAATATACAGAAGCCTTCAACATAGAAAGGCAGCTGTCTTAAAACATGCAGATTTATTTACTGCTACTTCTTACACCCCTCTATGAATAAATGAAGACACAACAGAAACACGTTGAAATCTCTAAAGCCATGTAAAACCCGAAGGCATTAAAATTTATTAAATGATGCAATAACAACAGAATTCTTTATTTACAATAGCATTATTTAACATCAAATAAGCAAATAGCATCAGCAAAGCAATATTAACTTGCATAAATGTATTTAAAATTTCTCTGAATATATCTACCTTTGCATAAACTGCTCACACTAGAAATACAAACATCAATGCAGGTGAACAAAGTGATGTTCAGAGTCAACTCCATTTGAAAATAAATCACAACCTGAAACACTGTAAGCTTTCTCCTGAAGAACCATAGTTTATATATTGCTTAATTTTACCCTTGTATAATCTTTTCATATACACACATCTCAGATGCAACTTCATGATGAACTGTACAAATAAAACCCACAAATGACATACAAGGAAAAAAAAAATTAAATGACAGTAAATGCTTGAAGAAACGTGTCCATCATCTCTATTGAACAACATAAAGATTAAGTGATGATGCACTTATTCCAAAATTGTACACAATTCACTATACAAATATAATACATCAGACAGCTATGTAGGAATATACAAGACTTAAAAACAGATCTAAGGCATTATGCTAGATTTTAGCATTTTGAGGTTCTCGCACATAGCTTTTACCTGTAGTAAGAAACTTAAAAGATTTTGTTTTAGTCTACAAAGAAACACCAGGGAGAAAAATTCTAATTAAAATCAAAGCCACTAAAGTAAATCTTCTTTTGTGCAGAGAATGCTTTTGCTCTTAGGCAGCATACTACCATACAAATACTAGAAAACTTTTAAATTCACACCAACAATTAATGGCTTAAGTTGCATTTCAAAACTGATTGTGTATCTTTGGGTTCTACAAGTGGAGCTGTGCCACCCATTTCATCTGTTAAGCCCATATGAATTCTGCATTTAAACAAAGATTAAAAAATGTATTGTATAAACTGCAAAAACATTGCTCTTCAATTAATACAGGCCCAAAGGGATATCGGTGTGGGACAATATATTTTAAAGATTGAGTACAAATTAATTCATTGTAGCAAAACAGCTCACTTCACTTTTTAAACTTACCACATTACATGAACACTTAAACAGGTCGTACGACCATGTATATATGCTTATTTTTCACATTATGCACCTTTCACATTTAGTAATGTAAGTAGAACACTGATTAATTGTTCTATTAAACAAAATCCAAGTACTTTCTCCGACAAATTTACTGTATACAGGATGAAAAAATACTGACAATGAAGGGAACTGATTTGGCTTTTTTTTTGTTTCTATAGTGATCAATATGATCAGAAGATTCCTTCACTCACTTCTCTCTTTCATTAGTTAGAAGACAATAACACAATAAACCCAAGCGGAGCCAAAGTGATAGGTACAATCTCCTTTCTGTCAAAATGGCGATGGATGAAGAAGTATCATCATCACTACAGATGAGAAATTTGCAGGTCCGTCATGAAACGGGACAAATTTAAATTATTTTGTCCACCGTGAAGAAGAATAATCTATCTGCAGAGGTTATGGCTAATAATTGTAAAACAAATGGAATAGAAAGAAAATTGGTTGAAAACTCATTTACATTTCATGGTGCAGGAAGCTAATTCTTTCAAATTTATGCATTTCTTATATTAATATCTTTTTTAATAAGATATATAACAAAAGTTTTACACAAATGGCATTATGTTTAACACAAAGGAGGGTGGTGGGGCTTGGAGCTGACAGCTATTTACATCAGCAGGTAGGAAGATGGCTCAGCTGACTAAATATTTTGTCTGAGTTTGGTAGCACGAGGGTGACAGCTGAAAAATGTTGCTTCTCTGGAATGGTGGCAGTGTCCTCCTTAAGGACTAACACTGCAGTAGGTTTCTCAAAAGTCTTCCACAAAACCCACCTATTTCAAGCCACCTTTATCTTTATCATATTTTGCTCATCCTTGATATAGAATAGCTGCTTTTTATCTGAATTCCCACCAGAAAACCTGAACAAATTAAATGGCAACAGAACAAACCCATTTCTCCCTAAGGACATGCCTGATGAGATGCTATAAAATGCACTGCATTTTACTTGACATCAAAAAGTCTGTGTTCAGGTTAGAAAGTTTGTGGATTGGGGGTCCACAGAAAGAAAAAAATTATGAATTTTTTAATATTTCAAGTCCTCAGAAACTGATGTCAGTTTAGCAAAACATTATTCCAACCACAACGGGCAAGAAAAAAAAATCACCCCCTAACAGCGGCCTGCTTAGTAACAGTTTTTCTAAGATTTGTTACCAAAGGATATAAAGATACAAAAATCAAGAACTGGTTCCTACAGTGGCTGCATATAATATAGGTTAGTTAAATGACATTATGAGCAGAATCACAAGGTTTAGAAAATGAGAAGTCTCAAGCCTACAAATTGGGTCTAATCAAGGCATTGTGATCCTTTACAAAACACTTTTCCAGGAGACACACACGGCTAAGGAGATATCTAATTTAATACTGAAGTACCTCATTTGGAATCAACTTCACAACATGTATATCTCACAAAAATTATACAAGTAAAACACTTAAGTTTTCAACTTAAATTATTGCTTGTTTACATATAAACTGGATTTTATGTACCTTACAAAACATCCTCAAAGTCCACACTGCTTTGAAATAATCAGAAACACGTGATAGTGGTGAAGTCTGTAGTGATATCTGCTATAGGTATTAGAGCGATTTTTACTTTCCCAGCTAGGGGGATGGGAACCAGAAATTAACATGCTTTAAAGCAGTTACCTTTAGTTTTTTGATATTATGCACCAATACTGCCACTACCGTAATCAGTACATGCATTACCATTGAATTTTGCTATTCAGCATCCAGTTACTGGCAGCCCAGATTGCTGGAAACACACCTAGGGAAATAAAAGGGTTACCTGTTTGGTTTTTGTTTTTTCCTTTTTTCTTTTTTTTTAAATTCCATTAGAAAGTAGAGGAAAATTACAAAGTTCAGGGAGAGTAAGGTGGAAAAACAAACCCCCAAACATGACTTGCTGATTGTTAGGAATTTAATTAAACAAGAATATAGCCAACTTGTATTTTTGTATTCATGACTTGCATTAGAAACATTACCACAAAACCCAAGAAAAACACCCCCTATAAAAGTACCTCTTGCAGGGTACTTCTCAACTGGTTTACAACTTTAACCTCATTCAAAATTTGTCTGTGTAGTTTTCTGCATCGGTTCATCTTCTCTGACTTTTCAGTGGAACGCACTTGTTGGAGGTCTTTATGTGTACCAGATGTTGTTTCTACACCCTCCTCCCTGCCTCCTCTCCACCCCAAAATGCAGGCCTTAGCCTAAAACACCAGTTTTCTGATGGAACTGAATTCTTTGCACCAGAGTGAGTAAGCCAGGGAAAACAAAGCAAAAAAAAACCAACCTAAACAAACAAACAACAACAAACCAAATCCCAAGGTTTAGAACTAAACAGAAACAGAACAAGAGCATGGTTGTTTTTCCTTAAATACATACATTTAAATACATTCAATCTGACATGGTTTTATGAAAATTGCCTGTCAACATTTACTTTGCAGGAGAGATCTAAGTTGCACTAAGGTGAATGCAGTGAACAGACTGAGCGACTGTCTGTACTCTAGCTTCAGACTGTTAAAGAAGAGCTGCTCTTCAGCAAACAACTGGCCAGCTCTCCTTGGGAAGGCCGGGATGAGTCCTGTTGGCAGCAGGCAGCAGTCGCCGGCAGCTCAGCTGGGTCAACCACAAACAGATGCAGCTCTTCAAACCAGTAAGGACTTGGGGCTGTGAAAGCCCGGTCAGCTGAAGAAAGGAGCAACTGAACCACCTGCAGGGTCAGCAGTATTTCTGCAAAACAGAAAGAGACATTTGGAGAAAAAGTGAGTTCTTCCTTCCGTGATAGCAAGGATGACTAGGTGAATGAGAGCTGGGCGCTGAATGTCTGCATCCACCATTCATCATTTGCTGGTATATTACTGTAAAAGCCCAAAATACCTTGGATTCATAAAGATGGACTTTGCTTTGTGCACACTGATACAATTTACCTGCAATTTAATTCCAGTGATATCAATAGCAGTACAATTTCACTGCATTCTTAATTCTTAGTTATTAATTCATTCCAATTATCATGGACTCAGGATCATCTACCTCATGTAGATCCCAGATCAAGACACAGTAGTAAGGTTAAAGAAAAGTCTCATATTTGGAGTATGTGCAAAAAGTCCCTGTATTACTGCTGTATTAGTCTCAAAGGACAAATCTCCCTTGGATCACTTTCCTCTCCAAGAATCATGAGAACCAAAGATTCAGCTATCAAATCCTACAGAAGTTCTTTTGCACTTACTATCCTGGCAGTCCACTCTCAGGATGAGGTTTTCACAGTTGTTTTTAAGTTGTTTTAGTGACTGCAATCTGTTCCTCTCTGCCTTCCTCCCCTTACAAACTCCTGCTCCCATGGGGCTCCATGGTCAGTCAGGCCAGAATCAATGCAGCCCATACTCATTTTTCTTCTCTCCAGGGGATGCTTTTCACTCTCATCATGTGTCTCTCCACTTACAGCTTCGTGCATGAGGACAGACCAGTTTGCTCTTGGACAGCGATGGCAGTAGGCAGCTTTTTTGCCAGTCCAAGTGCATGGTGCTAGGCTGCCTTCTGGAAGGGGTCTACATTAATCATTCTTTCCTCTGCCCTCACAGAAGGCCTAGAAATGTATCACTGCTGCCAAATAAGGTCAGAATAAAGAAGCATTCCGTGAATCAGGAAAGCAAGGTCCCGTGTTTTGTACAGCTGCCATTCCCAGTCTAGCTGGTGCAGCTGGAGCTCTTTAGGGGTGACCAGCCATAAGCATGGTCCAGAGGCACCATGGAGTCCTGCTCCTTCTCACTTCATCACAGCAGAAAGACCCCACATTCACATCCCTCAAATCCTGACTAATGTGGACAAGCTAAACTTTGTCTCTTCTCCCTAACAGGCTGCAAGGCAGTTTGGGGACTCTTTAGTAGCACTCTTTGACCACAAAGCATGGAACAGAAGTGCAAATCCAAAGACATCTGTTTTCAGACTGGACATTTAACAAATTAATTATTAACAAAGATGCTAAATAAATACTTCTGCTACAGCAGTGACTTGCAAAAAAAATGCATTGCAATATTTTTAAAAAACAATTTCACAAATATTTGAGTCACAGGGTGTTAAAATATAAAAAGGAGGGAATAAGACAAAGAAGGCACAAATGTACCTCAAGAAAACCATTTCCCCACCTCTTTTTATTTAGATATAACTAAAGTAAACAGGATTTTAAAGAAATATGGCAAATCAGATTCACAGGCTGATAGTGAATGTGGAAAAATTGCTCAGAGTAACTTCCATAGCTGATATATGCAAATTCAGAATAAACAGATAATCTGAAGTCCCCAAAGATCACTGGGTAAAAGACTACAGCTATACTGTATGAAGTTGAACTGTACAGTTCTTAGAAGAACTCAGCTCCTAACAGCATTCTTCATGAATTTATTTTTAAATAGTGGGTTCAAAATTTTATTTTGCCACTAGAAATGAGTTCACATAAATTTGTTCGAAGAGTTGAAAAAAAAATTTTAAACTATTTTCAGCTATACAAATGAAGGATACTTAGTGCCTTGAAAAGAGAAAATTCTCTGGTTTCTAGTTACTTTTAAAAGAGCTTTTCTGTTAAATGCTAGTATCATCCTTGCAAGTCTTACGCTATAGATGTTTTATCTTGAATGTGTTAAAACTGAAACAGTACTAAGCAAACAAATCAAAACAGTAAATGTAGAGATCTGATGTCTGTAACTGTGCTGATTTCAGCATCAGCATGTTATTTCCTGGTTACTCAAACAGAACTAAACATAACAAATCACTTTAATTAGTCGCTGGGGCCAAATTTATGAAATATTGAAAAAAAACCCTAAATTTTGTCAAATGAGTTTCTCATTTGTCAGATGAATTTTTCATCTTTCCTACATTAAAGTCACAACTGCCAATGGCTAAAGCCTATTTATCCTCTCCTTAGCTTTCTGATTACACAGTTTGAGCTTTAAAGAAGTTACCTGTGAGTACTTTATAGGAAGGAAACACAAAAATAGCAGCTACTTAACGTCTATTACAGTTCAAAGTTCATGAAAGGTGTTAACAATGCATATGAATCATCTGCATTTTCCTTGTCAGTCAGAACTACATTGGTAGAATAAAAGCAAAACCACAGACTGCAGTCTGACATACCCTTGCAGAATAATTCAAGTGGTTTTAATGAGTTATTTTTCTGTAGGTGAGACAAAAACTGCCCTCATGCATGGACACTGCCCAGCTCATTGACACAGCACCAACTGCATCCTTTCAACTTTAAACCCTGCAGATTCCCTACCCAGAGTCCTGCCACTCATTTCCTTCCACCTGCACCCTCTTCTCTGACCTCTCTCTACCCTCTCTTGTACCATTCACTCTCTCTTCTTCCTCTCTTCAGCCATTTTTGAAAATTTACCTTCTCCTTTGTCCTCTTTAGTCTTGTTTCCTCCTCAACACCCTTTCTTTCCTCTGTGTTAGCTGGTATTTGCTCCCTGACAGCTCAGCTTCTCTCAGCACCTGAAATTAACTTGCTGGGGAATGCACCAAGCAGGAAGATAGTGCCTTGGTATGAGACAGCTTCTGCTAAAGCAGAACATCCTACACCTTTTATTAATCACCTATGGGACCATGAAATGGCTGCAGAATAGACTCCCTATGCTCAGCCCTTCCACTCTTGGGGACAGGCACGTGTAGGTTGATACAAACCAAGAAGGGGCAAAAGGAACTGGCTTCCAAGAAGTTTTTATCACATATACATGGAAGTAAAAGGAGGATACAAAAGACACACTTACTACTTTTCCTCAGTACTTCCACATGCTTAAATTTCATTAAACTTGACCCATTTTCAGCCGATGTAAAAAAAAAAAATTTCCCTTACAATTTTAATTCTCTCCAGCAGAGAGCTTTACGTTCATTCTTTTGCATCTTCCTGACTGTAACACTGCAGACAAGGCAATGACAGGAAACGGCAGCGCGAGGAAAAACCCTCAAGCCGGTTGCGACACGTCTCCCGCGGGAATAAGGGGTTAGATATGCCCGTTTCGATTACATCAGGGAGCTTGGGAATCGGCTCATTTAAAGCCCTGATTTAAGGCCTTCATTTAAAACCTTCCCGTCCCCTCTTGACAGGGGGGAAAAAGGAGCAGGCGGCAGCCACTAGATGGCGCTTCCCGAGCACGTCCCTCGCCCCGGTGACGTCACAATACAAGCAGCGGTTTCTCTGCGAAGCGGCGCAGCGGGGACAGCGCCTCACGCTTGGGGCGGGCCGGGCCGGGCCGGGAAAAGACTGCATTTTAAACGCTGGCAGGTTTGGAAACGCCAGATTTCGGTAGAACAAACTTGTTTTAATTCACTATTATTTCCATTAAAAAATCTCTCCAACGGCGAAACCCGCCCGCACCCTTTGAGGGGGAGCGCGTAAACCCCCACTTCGTTAACTCGGCTGCGCACCGAGAACCCCGCAATGTCTTTCCCTTTCAGTGCTGTTACTGCACAAAATACAAACTTTTTCGTCTAAGCAAAACGTTAACCGCCCTGTCGGTAGGAAAGCTGTGTGAAAATCGGTTCAGTTCTACTGCTCTTCGCAGAGGAAGTAAATAATTCAGGAGATTTGTGCCTTAAGTATGATGCAGCAAGAAGTGGAAAAAAGCCACTTAAGCAGGATGAAAACATGACATGGGTTAAACACGCAGCAGTGCCAATATAAACCAACAGTAAGTCCTTGCCCATCATCTGCAGTCAGTCATGTAATTGCCCCACAAAAAGCAAATACAACTACGTTGTTAATTCAATAATGTGTTCTGTTAATGTAAATGTATTCTGTATTATTTGCTTCTGCAATTCTGGTGGAATCTAAACCAGGAACTTGTAATAGATATAACTAAGAGTGTAACTAAAAATAAAAAAAATAATTGCAGGAACATTGCTTGCTATTACTCTGGGTACTTTTAAATTTATAAGCAAGTAAAAAGGTAATGTCGACCCCAGTGTATTCACAGTTGAGTTGTATGCCTATGTATGTCATTTCTCACCCGTGCTGCATCTCCGTCCTGCTTTATCATATCCATTCCAGGCAGCTGGTTTGGAAAAAGATTGCCTCCCCTCATAGCAGGATCATTAACCTATTGGTAACAAGATACAAAGGAGAATGAATTAAACAGAGCTGGGAATTAAAAAGAAGCATTAAAACCCACTCCACTACTCCCATATACCAGCACTGATTTTTAATATTATCCTGGAGTCGGGGAAGTGACTCTATAGCCAAGCACCCTTCTGGTGTAGCCTGTGTTTGAGTCATGTTATTTTGCTTCACAGTTAAAAACAAAGATTTCATTCCTGATACAATGACCCTTGAGCCTATTTTACAAAGCTGGCCCCATAAATTAGGTCAGTATTATTGGAAGAGGACAGGCCAGCTATGAAAGTCCTGAAAGCAGAAAGGGGCAACTGCTTTCTTAACCTCAATAACACACTGCTGCTCTGCTTGCAAACCATCACGTTATTTTTTTCAAAGCTGATGAGATAACATGTAGGCTGAATTTTGACAACTTTAATGGTGCTTATTTTTCTGCTCCTATGGAAAGAGAGAAAGACAGCATTAAACAGGAAAACCTGCAGCTGCATGCTTTGCAGGGATGGTTTTCAACACTTTCCTGAATGCAGCCAGGGGGAAGCACTGAAGCTGCGTGTTTCTGCACAACCAAAGAGCCTCTCATGCTTAGTTATGTGGAAAGAACAGCTTGACAAGTTTACAGCATTGCTTGCTTAAATCAAAGGAATAATCTCACTGCATAGGAAGTGGTATAAAATATGAAACACAGCCCTTCAGCACAGATCTGAAATATTAGAAAATCTGCATTTTCTTAGAAGGTTTACAAAGAGTGAAATCTTTTCCTAGGGAGTTCGCTGACTCTGTTCTCTGTGTTTCTTTAGGCTAGATGGATGTGCTAATAGTGAAGACATGCCACTCTAGATTTGGCTGGAAGGAACAAGATCTTCTCTGTGTCACCTGCTCTTTAGAAGACTTGAGTTGCCAAAGAGAGAAGGTTCTGCCACTACAATACCTGACAAGAAAACACTTTAAGAGGTGGTGGAGACAAGACTGCAGTTAAACAGGAAAGCTTAAAAAGGTTAGCATTTTTGCCACAGGAGTTTTAAATTCTGATTTGATTGCTTAGTTCTGCAATCTTTCTGGTAATGTTTTCTCCTTCTTAATACAAATGGCAAGATTTTAAAACCTGCATCTGAAAGTTCAAATCAGAAGGAGAGAGAATCACATTATTTTGTACAGAGAGAAATGAAGTTGACAGCTTCACAGCTTTATCTACATGCATTTGACTTCAGCAACAGAATCCATCTTTGGAAAATATTTTCTCCTACTTCATCAGAGACTATGGGAACAGATACCTTGTCTTGCTTGTTCAGCAGAGAAGGAAGGAAAAATAAAAAGCAGAAATAAAAAAATTGTTTACTGAATCAACAGCAGTTTTAAAACAAAAAGATAAGTGCATGATTTGCAGAGTTAGGACAGGTATGTAAAAAGGAGAGGGTTCCAGGCGACACATCACAAAAGCAGCAAAGGCACCAGTGAAGTTCCTGTCACAGAATCTCTTTGCCAGCAACGATGCAAGAATCCTGACTGGCACGGTAACAGATACAAAAAATCTACCATTTGTTATCTGAATATATTTGCTTCACAAGACCCCGAAACAAAACACTCCACATTCACACGTTAACTCTTCTGAGTGCAGTGACAACTCCATCAAAAAAGTATGGAGAAGGACAAAGAAACTGGAGGGTTTTTATAATCATCCAAAGATAACTCCGGTGGTATTATCAGCTATGAAATCTAACTAAAAGGAGACAGAAGATGTTCTACAATTCCTTCATAATTAAACACTGCTAATAAAGGAAAATTATATGCAAGGTATCTAATATGAAAAGTTTCCTGCCCCTCCAGAGCTTCTTTCATCCAGAATGCTGAACAAAATCTAATCAATTTTTCAAGGTAACTCTGTAGGTGCCTTGATAATTTTGGCCTGGGAAGTACTGCTCCTGTGCAGATTAAAAAACATTTACTCTGAGAGGGCATCTAGATATGGTTTACTTCATATAATGAAAAGTCTCTTCTCTTGTGTAGGTTTCAAATTGTTTCTCTTACAACTCTGTAAGTAACATGGATCTGTGATGCAAAATAATGAACAGGCAAAAATACAGTAACAGTCTGTTGTGCAAACAAGATGGTAATGACAACAAGGAGACAGTAAGTTGTGTGAATGGTTCAACACTGGTAAAGTTTAGACTTCCTTGACGCCGGGGAAGCTGTTTTGGGCAGAAGGAACCTGCATACCTAGCAGTCAGCATTTCAGCACTCATGATACCAGCCTCCTAGAAGACACACTAGTAAGAGCAGCCCAGAGAGATTTAATGTAATTTTATTGGAGAAGATGATAATGTGGCAAAATCTGATCCCTCAAGTACATATAAGAATCTCTAAGCATATTAAGCAGCAAACCTAAGGGAATCATGAGATTCTGGAAAAATCTTTATTTTCTACTCGATGATGCCTGGAGTCTAGGTTGTAAACAAGCTGGAGGTAGACCAGCATGAGCAGATAAAGGACAAATGCAGTATTTCTGAGCTCTCTGTATAGTATTTTTGAGCTATGGATGTGTCTCTGTGATACAGTATAATGCCAAACAAACCTGCTTGTTATCAAAGACAATATACTAGCTTCTTGCCAGGTAAGTAAGCCTAGGCACAGCTTTCTAATGACAAGTAATTCATATTACTTCCAAACATATGTTAACTCCCAATAACATATGAAATGTTAAGGTTTTTTTCAAAATGCTGGAACACATTTGTAGTATAACCACCGTTACTCACTGTGGTTAGAAAGAGATGAGCATGTGAAGTTAAAATCATATATTACGTAACAAAATAAATGGCAACAAGTCAGTAAAAGTGTAGGTGAGGATATAAAAAAAAAGCCAAAAGAATAAATGAAATGGCAACGGTCAGCAGAACTAAAGAAAACATAGTCATTTTGAAAACCACCAGTTATAAGGAAAAGTTTAGCACAGTCGAGGTCAATTGCTAAATAAAGATGCTAAATTGTAAAACACTATGCCCTGAACACAGAAAAAAACCCCAATCCAATTTTAGTACTAATAGAAACATTTTTATTTATCCCTCACTCACTCTCAGAAAATGTGAAGCAGCAGCACAAACAAACCAGTGGACTAAAAAGTACTGCCCTGTGGCCCAGAAATGGCTCTTCAGCTGCCAGTTGGCCACCCCTGACCTAGATGAAACATAAAACATTTTCAGAGTTTGCAGATGACTGGGGTGGTAAATCAGGAGGAAAAGAAGGTCACTGATACAGAATGAACCACAGCGCTGAAGGAAGGTAATATATTTGGGAAGAAAGAATGCAGGTTTCACCTACGTAGAATGCACTGAGGAGGATTAGGGGGATCACTGTAAAGGTTTTAGTATGTGCTTTCTGGTGGGACACTGTCATCAACAGAGCAAAGGATTGAAAGAGAAATGACAAGCAGAACTTGAGTCCACACAGTTTGGGAATTAAATCACTGTCTGATTACTCTGGGCATTCTTCTAGAAGGAAGCTACAATGGAATTTAGCATGGATTTAAAAAAGGGACTGATGAGATGAAAAACCTGTGTTGAAGTGGATAAAGACCCTCAGCCTATTCAGCTTACAGCAAGTCAGGCAAATGGTATCTTGAAACAAGATCCTGTCATCCAAAATGAAGGAAAAATAGTGCAACAAGTGTGCTAGAGGAAACATGAAAGTCTGCTCTCTGCCCATGTCACATGGAAATCTCTTTCCATGATGCATGTTTCTCAAAACAGGTTCCTGGGGAAAAACATACAGCATGAGTACACTGAGACATCAGATGGGGCTGTTGCCTTCAAATCCCCACTGCTGTTTTTCTGGTTTTCCTATTGTTTTAGGGCATTACATGTGTGCAGCAGTATGCATTTGGGAAATAATAACAATACAAAAAGTCTACTACAGTTTGGCATAGCATCTGGGAATATCAGACAAGGTGACAAATTTGGGAGTATCAAAATTACTTCAGGTCACCAGTATGCAGCAGCTGTAAAAGACAAATGTGATCTGGGGCTGTATCTGTCAGGGTGTTCCAAGAGAAATAGGGAAAAACTAGTGTTATGTACAGGGTTCTGATGCTTAGGAAATACTGATTCAAACAGGTGCAGGAAAGCAAAAGGAATTTGAAGCCTAGTAGAAGAGACTAGAGACTGATAAGATATATTGTAGCTTGTTTAACTTAAAACCCCAGGAAGCCCTAACCAAACAATCCAACAACCTCAAACCAAGAAAAATCTATCTAAATTACAAGAAGAGGAAAGAGCTCTTCAAGCCAAGTGACAATATTTGAACAAAAATACTCTTTACAGTTATCAAATTTAGTTTTTAAACAGGATAAACATTAAAATAACCATCAGTAAAATAACTGTCTTTAAACTGGAACATTGCAGTCTTAGAAAAAAGGTTTGTGATATTGTCCATTGTAGCTGAAGATGCTGCCTGAAACACAAGAGGTACTTCCCTGCCAATATTTCTAATATAAACCCTTAATTTCAAGTCTGTGTTGAACAAATGGGAGTTCAGCTCTGAAACAAACATATGAACCTGTTAATTAAGAGGACTTGCTTGTCAAAGACTTACTAATGTACTGTACAAGTTTAATTACAAGTCAATAAACAAATATTATTTTCCTGATGTCAGATATCCCAAGTGACGGACTCAAATAAAACTGAGTGTGTAAATCTTCTCTCAGCAGAGAAGAACAAGGCACTTAGCTATTGGTTTAGCAACATATTTTATTTGCACATCCATTATAAAAAATGGATTTTGTGCTTGTGAAGGTGCCAGATTGATAAATCCTGAAGGTGATGGCCTACACTGTCTGGTACTACATTGCCAGTGGCAGTGGACACATCTTCCACACACTGCCCATGACAGTCCTTCACCTCTTATCTTTAAGAAACATCTGCCCATCATTTAGTCCTGGCCTCCACTGCCGAGAAAACCAGCAAGGACATTGGTGACCTGTGACTGTGCTACAGAAACTTACCTACTGAGAAAACAGGAGCTAGATCAGCACATGCTTTCCATGGAAATCCAGGAGCAACTACATATGCTAGGCATAGTGGTGCTAGGTCAAAATGGGTAATTTAGATGCAAAAGAAATTTTCTCTACCTTGCTGGTCACCTTGGTTGTCTGAGTGCAAAGCTAAAAACAAAGCCTTTTTAATGTCATCATTTCTCAAGAAAACTTGTAAAAGAAACACAATGGCTTAGAGCCCAACACAGTGGACCTGAAAAAACTACTCAAAGTTGCAGAAAATCTTCTAGTTGTCATCTCAAGTCCTTAAATTCTCACCTGCTCAGGACCCATGGAGGACAACCCTGATGTAGGCACAGAGGTCGCTGAGGTCATGCTGATCTGCCCTGTCATCTGGTTCATGTTGTTCATACCACTTGTGTTGGTTGCCATGGATACATTGATGTTCATGTTATTATTGTACATGCTGGTGCTTGCTTGCTGCCCAAAATGTGGTGGGGACTGTTGTGAAAACATGCTACAGCAAGGAATGGAAAAAGCAATGTGTCAGACTTAGAATGCTGAAGCCACTAAGAAACTTCTCTTTTTAAATATATTTAAAGCTAGAATTCATATTTACTGTCATTTATCCCAACTATAAAGGAAAAACTAGTTTTCAGCTATATTGATGTCTTAGGAATAGATTTTCAAAATATAAGGTCCCATGTCTGTGCACAAAAATGCATGCCTTTGCGTGTAAATTATGGCAGAGTACAAATCTGTTATATATGTGCAGTGACAGACAAATAGCTGTCTAAAAGGACTTTGCTAAATAGATTAAATAAGTCTAAAAAAGCAGTTTTTGGAGGGAAGGGAAAACACCTTTTTTTCCCTCCAGTGTTACCAAAGCACAGGGCTGTTGAGCTGAAATTGGATTTTCTGTAATAAGTTTTTTTTTTGCCAAGGAGGCTATCTGCACATCTGAATACCAGATTTGCACATACAGTTATGGCAAGTGGGCTCACAAATATAGACATGCAATTGTGCAGAAAATTAATTTACTACATCTTAGCATCAAGTTTTGAAAATGTTAACACCGTAAGAAACAGCATAAAGTCTAAGACAATTACCCTCTGTGTTCCTTTATGCCATTTCAGAACAATTTAAAGAGTAACTCTGGAAGGTCTCCTCCCAGATTATATTCAAAGTCAAGTGCTTTTTGGGGTAGTATCTTTCTTCCCAGTACGTTCAAAATCATGAGACAGACTTTTTTATTTCTTAAAATGCACTTCACTGTTTACACATCAGTCTTTTCTACTCTTTGAGCATAATCCAATGGCCATTGACGGATTTATTACTGACAATGTGTCTGTTAAGAGGATCTATACTGGATTGACACACTGAGGAAGGGCTACTGTGTGTCAGATGGCACACAGTAACCTGATCAATGGCTGACTTTTACTTCCCTGCTCCCACAGTTGAGAAAATTTCTCAGATTTAAAGTTCAACCTTGCACTTGGATACTCCATTAGGCTACTGCTGTGCACTGAGAGAGCTGGTGGAGTGCAACGGCATTCTGGGCACAGGACCAAATTCAGAAAATCCCGTCATTATGCTCCTTCCAATTCCATGTCTTTTCAGGCCAACTAACCCCATTTTTACATTGTTATCTGGATGGCTGAAACAGCACACTACAGATCTTTGTGAATACTCAGTGGCTTGTGTAAACACATCTGACATGTCTCTGCTGTAGAGCTGCAGTTCAGCAAGCCAACCATTAGCCTTATCGAGCTGCCCCTGCTGCCATTTCAGCAGAAGCCCAACAGCAGTAGCTATGTCTCCTGCAGATGCTTCAGGAAGTCAGTGAGGAAGAGGCATGGATAAGAACAAGGATGAGAGAGAAATCAGATGTTTTAAGGGGAACTTGGATCAGCCTCGTCACAGAAGGACTGTTTTTCTGGGTTTATTAAATCTTTGTCAGCCAGAGGGAATATTGTTTGTTGCCAGGCTGGGGTAGTAAGAGCAGTCCTAGAACTTCCAAATGACAATTGCACTGTGCTGGAGATGATTGTGGACATACCAGTGTCAAGTAATACAGGCTGGATGCCAACCTGATAGCTCCTCCTGTCTCCTAGTGAAAAGCACAGATCACTGCCATCTGGAAGGTTGCTGCTGCCTACTGATAGCATTCAACAGCTAACCCCTTCAGTGTGGACAGACTGGTTATTAGAGCTGTAAAAGGTGACTGCATGCATGAGGCATGCTAACGATGCCCTCAGAGAATGACAGTTATATGCCGACCCCCAGGATGTGCAAGCACTAATGGACTGAACCTGGTTGCACTCCAGCGTTTGAAGTGGGAGGTGGTATCCAGTCATGGCAATTCCTGAGCGGCAGGGAATGCACAGGCTCTGGCTCAGCTGGTCCGGCCGTGTGGAAAGCAGTGTGGTGGCACATGAAAATCATATGCAGAAGAAATGCATCCACACAAAACATTAGGGGCTGGAACTCACTGTGCAGCAGAGGTGCTTCTTAAGGACACATAGTGTTTTATCAGTTATCACAGACAAAGCAATGCATTGTGTGGACACAGGTCTTTTAGCTATGCACTCACTTTGCCTTGTATGAAGACAGACTTTAAACCAACTTGTCAAGACAAATTGAAAAGAAACTTCTTTTAGGATAGATAGTTAACAACAAACAAACAAAAATACAATTACATATAAACAACTTCATAAGTAAGAGTAAACCATAAATCACAGAACAACCCCATTACTCTGTGTGTTAATTTTGATTTTGTTCTGGATTTACCTGTTTCCACCCATATTCCCTTGCGCCCACCCATTCATCTCTGTAGAGGACTGATAGGCAGGGTTAGCCTGAGATTGCTGAATCATGGGGCTTTGAGTATGAGCCAGTCTTGGGGACATCAGTGGACTCTGAGGAGTGGTGGCCCCTGTGAAGCCTGGATCGGGCTGCTGACTAATACCTGAAGAAAACAAGAAATTTAGCTGCTGTACATTTGAAGTTAAAGTCAAGAGTTCAAACTTGCAGAGATGCCTGTGCACAGTCCTACTTACATCATGTAGAGCCTATAACCTCGTGTCTTAATGGGGAATCTAGATTAAAAGCGAGACATCATCAACTAATAATTATGTATAACCTTATAAAAAATTTTGTGTATGCTGTGTCCTAACCACACAAGCAGTCCCTCCTCTCCACAGAACAAAAGAGCAATACTCATAAATTACTTGTTTTCAGAAACTGAATTCAAAACAACAAATAAAACATTTTGCTTCTGGTGAGAGTTATGCTTGACTTGTTTACTGCATGGAACTACCATGGAACATTTAGGCTATAATTTTCAACTTTATTTCTAAAGTTCCTAGAACCTTAGTATCTCTATTTCTATGTTCCTTCAAAACCAGACGATGTTTTGTGCAAGTATGTAATGATGTAATGTAATCATTACATTAATGTAAACTGGATGCAAGGAAAACCTAATTTAAGTTGTTAGATGACAATTCTGTGCAGACATTTTGTTTTAAACCCAGCCACTTTGGTCTTAAACAATCATCACAAACAATGTACTCAAAAGAAACAAGCTGCCTTTAGTGTTGGCATAAGAATCAGGTGGTATGAAGTACTTTCCTATATTCTTATGTATGACTTCTTATTGGTGTAAAGGATATCAGATCAGTAAGAGCAGATAGCAAATTTAGAGTTGAATTGGCACATTGTATCAAAAGAAATTACACATTGCCTATTATTAAATATGATTGTAATATAAGTTATAAAACACTTGAAAGTAAAGAAGCATAAGGAGGTAGTTGCCCCATGCACCCCCCACAACAAAACAGCTTTGTAAAACATAAACAAAAATGGCTAATATATTGGATACAAGTAGTTGATGGGACAGGGGGTATAGATTTCAACCGAAACAGAGAAGCTTTAGATGGGATGTAAGAAAGAAGTTTTTTACAATGAGGGTGGTGAGACGCTGGAACTGGTTGCCCAGAGAGGTGGCAGTGGCCACCATCTCATTCAAGGTCAAGTTAGATGGGCCTCTGAGAAACCTGGGTTTTGGACTAGATGATGCTTAAAGGTCTCTTCTAACTCAAACCATTCTGTGGTTCCAAATTTGAGGACAGGGAAGAGAATCTCTTATCTGAAACAATTTTTTATTACTTAAATTCAGTGGTTAGTTGGTAATTTCACATTATAATGCACACAAGAATAATTATCTTCTTGGGGGAAGAATCTAGCTGCTAAACTAATATCTCGTTATCAAGATACAATAGATCCCATTAAAGAACAATTTAAAAATTATTTAAAAGGATTATGTACAAATTTGCTTCTCATGAAGCTCCTGGTCATCTTATGCTGTTTGCCAGAACCAATTATTTTATTTGTCCTCATTTTACACTTTTTACTGGACATACTAGCTTGTGAAGTTTAGGCAAAATTCAGTCTATCCAATCAATACATGCATGCATGATCCTATTTGTGTTTATATGTATAGATACATGCAAATAACACATCACACTTTTGCTACTGGTCAAAAAAGAGTGATGCATAGAGAACACATGATACTAGAGCTAGGAAAGTAGAAGGTACCCTATCGAATTTGATGACAGTCAGGGACCTGAAGCTCTACATTCTTAGGGAGACAGGAAAAGGGCCGTGGGAGGCGGGGCTTTCACCAAGACTGCAGAAATGCACTGGGGAGGTGGAATCATTACCGTAGTTTGGAGGAAATGGAAACTGCTGCGCATTTGCCTGTGGGATCCGAGGATTGCTCATGGTTGCTGGTATGCCACCAGTGGCCACCATGCTGGGGGTCATGCTCAAGCTCTGCCCTCGCATCATCAGTGTCCGCTGCTGCACCTGCTGCTGCTGCTGCTGCATCTGCCGCTGCCGCAGGTGCTGGCTCAGGATCTCCCGCTGCCTCTGCGCCAGCATCTGCGCATTGATGGGTCCCTGCGGGGGAAAAAAGACATCGTCACTGATCAATAACCTCATCTAAGGCAACCTGACCAGTGGAGGCATCTCCATGGGAGAAGTCTGGAAGATACCAGCTCTTTCTTTACAGCTCACAATAATATTAAATGCAGAAAAACAATCCCATTAATATTTCTGCTGGGAAAGACAACAGCACAACAGTCAGAAACAGAAATAATACCAGTGTTTAATGTTGCAACAATTTGTAATTGCAAATAGTGTAGCTCATTAAAGAAGCACATCTTTAGGAAATGAGAAGCTTGGTTAAAAATGCAGCTATATCACATCCCTAGTAAACAACATGGCCCATGTAAATATGGGCAAAATTCTCAGAAATAAAACAGTAAAATACTTATCATAAAGACCGTACTAGAGTTTTAGAATTTACTGTATGTATTTACCTCATAGCATTACTGCTGTATTTAACTGGAGGGAGAAAGAAGAAAACAAAGTGATTTATTTTAAAAAACATAGTATTTCTCTCACCTGTGTTGGGACTCCAGGTCTCAAAGACAGGTTCATGTTGGAGACACTGTTGATCTGATTTATCAGTGGCTGCCGGTTCTAAAGAAAAAAAGACTCATAAATAACACCAAACCTCAAAGGTTTTAGAAGGAACACAATAAAAGTGAAATTTTATATGCAGAGGTGTATCTATCTATTTCCTGGCCAGTTGGTCTAAGGACCTAGTTCTTCATCTTCAAGCAGGGACTAGTTTTTCTTCACAAGTCCTACTACCATTCACAGAATTCTGTTTCTTAAGGAGATTAATAAACGATGCAAATGATCTGTTTCATGAACACGTTGCCTTCCCAGCTCTTGTCCTTTTTGGAGTTTGTTGATGTTCACTCTGGATTAGAACCTATCCTTATGCTTGAAGGTAGAAATTACCTTTCTTCTACCACTAGAAAAGCATTCCTGTCTTATTTATAGCTCTATGAACCTGTGTATTTTAAAATAAAACAAGAAACAATGAATTAAAATGATCCCCAGAAGTAGATGAAGGCCATGGGAAAAAAAAGATGTAGGTATCAGGCAGTAATAAAAGCATTTAGACTGCTGGAAGAGTTAAGACATGACAAACACAAAAAGGCTTATATAGCAAAAAGCAGCACTGTAGCCTCACTCAAAGAATTAATGGGACCTAAGCTTAAATACCAGGCACATTCTTGCACAGTTTATAAGAATAATGTAAAGACTGCAAGGGCATGTAGCAATAAGATGAGGAGCAATGGTTTTAAACTAGAGCAAGGCAGGTTTAGATCAGACATTAGCAAGTTCTTCCCCATGAGAGTAGTGAGACACTGAGATTGCCCAGAGAAGTGGTGGAATCCCCATCCCTGGAGATATTCAAGGCCAGGCTTGATAAGCAATCTGATCTAGTGCAAGATGTTCCTCCTTAATGCAGGGATGACCTCTGAATGTCCCTTTCAACCCAAAGCATTTTATAATTCTCAAGATGTATAAAAAGCCCAAAAAAGTGAATTCACAAGGAACTGTCCTGGCAAAACTCTTAGTTTTTAGTGTTTTTAAAGTGGAATTAGGCTATAGCAAAACAGATTACACATTTCAGAGGTAGTGTATTTGGAGCAAGCTGACAGCATGTGCACCTGCCCACTGAGCTTGGAAGGGGACATACCTGCTGTGCCTGGAGCCGGTGCTGCAGCTGGAGCCGCAGCTGGTTTGGCTGGTTCTGGACAATGCCAGTGGGCCGGAGGCTGGGCCGGGGCTGCATGCGAAGGGCTGCGTATCCTGGGCGCTGCCCCATGGGGTGGAAGCTGGGGTCCTGCATGGGTGCATAGCTGCCCTGTGCCATCTGAGCCTGTGCTGCATACTGCTGGGAGAAGACTGGAGCCTTCTGCTCCATCAGGATGCTGGACTCCTGGCTGGAGAAGGTTTCAGGGTCAACAGCCTGGCTCTGCAGAAGAATGTGAACAATAGAAACAGTTGGAAGGACACAGCTTTTAGTATGAAGATTGTATGAGACTAAAACAGCTGCCCTATAAAACCAAACTGCCAGGATGTGAACGTTCATCAACAGAAAATTATATAGATTCTCTTTACCTAAATATAAAACAGAAAAATAAATTGAATTGTATTTTTGAGTGTCAAAACATATTCATGGAGATAAATTCCTCATCTCTTTATTTTAAAACAAATCCCCACAATCTTTGTTATGTTTTTATAACCATTGTATTATTCTAATGAATAAAAGTCTGAAATGACAAACGCTCTCTCAAGATCTGTTAGTGAAGTGATGGCAGCAAATTTTTGCCAGTCCATGTGTGATAAATTCAAAGGCATTGCAAATGCATGAGATAGTATATTTTTAACAGTATCTTTAAACAAAATAATGACTTCAAATAAAGATGCCTGAAACTATTACAGCAGTTAATGTGAACAGAGTGCCTAATTCTTTCATCACACTTTCACACAAACTGATTATCCATTAGCATAAAAAAGCCAAGACAATTCTAAACTCCATTCTAGATACTCCCCTAATATTTGCTCTCGTCAGAGTAATTTTATAGCTTATTTCACACTGACCTTGGAAATCAAGTTTATCTAAATATCAGTGTCCTCATGAAAGAAAGACTGCAAGTTCCTATGAAATGTTTGATGGATATTTAAAAAAACATGTTCTAAAATCTGACTGTTTCCTTATCTGCAGAATTTGCTAAGTGTGCCCACAGAGATTTCAATCAAAAAGAAATATACTTACCACTTAGTTTGAAATAAAACATTATTCAGTCTTTGTGGCAGTGGTATTCCAAAAGCTATGTAATATCACATGCAAGTTTCAATACTGCAAAACTGAAGTTCACCAATAGGTGAACAGGGAGAGGAAGACTAATCTTGTGGCTGCAAGAAAGCTTTTCAGGCGACTCCAAACCATTAGATGCACTCCCACCAAAATATGTAACTTCATCCTAGCTTGCAAGAAGTGCTTTATAATGATTTTCTTCAACACATTTTACCTTCACTTTCACAACATGTCCTTTAAACACTACAGTCAGTACATACAATGCAATGTCTGGTATATACCTGGCTAACTAGTTCTGGTATTCCGAGAGCCCTGTCGATTTCTTCTAAACCATCAAAATTCCTTAAAGCCATGTAAAGCTGATCCAGGAGAGCACCCTCATCGCTTGGTGACTCTGATGAAGGATGATTACACAAGAGATCATCTGGTGAGCTGCCAAATGGTTGCCTGCGAAAACATGAACACAGCTTTGGTAAACAAGAGAGAGTATCAGAGGATTAGTACTCAAATAGAATTAACAAGTGGAGAGAGAAATTGTTTTAATCGCTGCCAATTTTGTTTAGAAAACTATTAGGGATGAAAGTTATGCTGCCCAAAGAAATAACTAAACAGCATGATTAATGCCTGTCAAGACCCTACAGGCACCGTGCATCTGACAAGTAAGTGAGCACACCAATGCTATGCCTGAGTGCTGATTTCACAGTACAGGGTCAACAAAGGAATAGAGAAGTTAGGACAGAATCCAGTCACTGAACATGAAAGGCTAAATCATGTTTTAAATTAATTGTGACTTTGAATTTCAGAGATTAAAAATAAAAACACTACATATAGTACACTTAGTAGTACAGGGTAGACAAAGAGCTTAAAGATATGATTAGGTGATATTTTTTGTGAGAGTTAGGTTGATGGTTGGACTCAATAATCTGAAAAGTCCCTTCCAATCTAGGTGACTCTATGGTTCTATAGCTTTATATAAGATACACAAGTAGAAGAACTAATTTCCATAGATACTCTTCTTAACTGGTTTTCTACCAGACTTAAGCATGTGGAAGAGGTCACAAAGGGGTCTGAGGATTGTCTGAGCTCACACAAACTGTACATCTGGAAGAGCTGGGCAGAAGTATGAGGGAACAGGGAGCAAAGGGCATTTGCTTTTTGCTTGCAGCAAAACACTGCATCAGCCTAACCTGTCTTCTGGAATTGCAGCAAAACACTGCATCAGCCTAACCTGTCTTCTGGAATTGCACACTTGGGTACCAGTTTATGCACTTGGTTACGTGCCTGAGAAGGGTGTCAGCAAGAATTTGGATACTGCCAGGCAGAGCGTGCTGGCTCTATAAATCCTGCTTACCTCTCCCCTGAATCTGTATGCAAAGCACACTCACAGTTACAAAGGCAGAATAAAGGTTTATTTCAACCCAAGGGACAAAACTTGCCAAGAAACAACCTAAATCTGAAATAACACTTTATGAGCAGCTAAATGTTTTGCAGTTCATGCACAAGTCCTACTTGCACAATACTACAAGACTACAATAGAAAATAGAGAGAGTAAATCAATCTGCAGGCGAGAGCAGCTACTAGACACACATCATGGCAGAATCTCATCCCAGATAATTATGCAGACACAACTAAATCTGTCATACGTGGAGGGAGGAAACAGCACTGTATGTGAACCCTTTTTACATGTCTGCTTGCAAAAACAAAGAAACATGGTTTGTATATTTAGTTTCCATAATGAGATATATGGTTGCCATGGGAGTCTAATCTCTATGTCAAAGCAAAGCAGGAGAGAGCTGCATCGTCAGGCTGTACACCTCAAACCCCAAGGGATGGCAAGCAGAAAAACTAACAAAAGCATATTCTTTTTAATTAGATCCCTGACTGTAAAAATTTATGTTTTAGAGGTATTACATATCTCTAAAACATGGCAAAGTATTAATCTCTTATATAGGGAAATTTCTGTAATTCTCACAGATGGAATTACAAATCACTAAAAGAGAAAAGAGAAAAATAATCCTTTGAATTGAATTACTTGCAAACTTTAAAGATCTTGTAAGAAGGAATGTGTCATTTGCAAAAATAATCAATGGGGCTTGCCAAAAAACCTTACTCTAAATTGTAAATGGGCATGAATGCATATGGTACAGTAAAGTTAAAAACATTTATATATCATATATTGGTTTATATAATCATATAACGGTTTGGGTTGGAAGGGACCTTAAAGATCAGCTAGTTCCAATCCCCCTGCCATGGCCAGGAATACCTCCCACTAGAACAGGTTGCTCAATGTGTCATTCAGCCTGGCCTTAAACACCTCCAGGGAGGGGGCATCCACAGCCTCCCTGAGCACCTGTTTCAGTGTTTCACCACCCTCACAGTAAAGAACTTCTTTCTTATATTCAGCCAAATTCCACCCTCTTCCAATCCATTGTTCCTTGTCCTTCCACCACATATCTTATTAAAAAGTCCTATCCCTGCCTTTCTGTTGGCCCCCTTCAGGTATTGGTAAGTTACTAAGAGGTCCCCACTGAACCTTCTCTTCTCCAGGCAGAACAGCCCCAAATTCTCTGTATTAAATAATGTCAAATTGTCAGTTCTCTACATCATAGAATGAGAATTACTTTGGTTTTCTCCCACTTGGTTTATATAGCACAAACATATTATTTTTTCCTTAAAAGAATTATTTTTACTAATAATTCTATAAAATTTACTACTCACTATGATAATGAGAATATAAAAATATAAATTCCAGGGAGTAATAAAATCAGAAATAGCAGCACCAAACAATCATCATCTCTGTTGGAATGTAAATGATCAAAATATGATTACTTTCAGTAGCAAAGCAATGGCAGTTTTAACCATCTTCAGTTACATGGAAATTACAAGAATTGTAAGTGTAAAAAAATGAAATAATTCTCTGTCTAGCCTGTGGATCAAATATACCTCTTCATTCTCTTTTATGGTGTCAGGTTTTCAAAAGAAAAATTAAGTTACGCAAACAGTGCTTTTGGCATGTGGTCACCCTAAGTGGAGGAGAATTAGCACCAGGAAGCACCTTCATTCAGAAGCATGGAAAAGTTAGAGAAGTAAAAGAGAGAATGTCCCACTTAAATTTACAGATAATATTTTTGGACATCCTTTCATAATGAAAATTAAGAGAATGAAGTTGGAAGATTAATCTTTCTTCAAACACACTTCTTTACAACCATGTTTTCTTTTCAGCATTCCTCCCATTTACTTCTGAAAAATATCCCAACTAATGTGTTTCAAAATATATCAACATTTCTCCTTTCTCTGTTGATTTTCTATCACTTGTGCAGTCCATAAATATCTATAGTTTATGTAATCCAAACAATAACCTTTTTGCAGAAGATGTGCCTTTTTGTAAGGAAGTGGCATAGTTATGGCACAATTTAAAAGTCTTAATAGCGAAGAAGTTAATATATTACATATAAGTGAACTTGTGATCAGATTGTGGTTCTGGCTATCAGAGAAGGAGTAACTTCAAGGAAGAGCCAGCTTCCATTTCACTTCATCTTTCTTTCCTCACTTTTACAGAATTTAGATCCATTGGAAAACTCCAAACAACCTAGAAATTAATGATGCCTGCACTACTTAAACCAGTATCTCATTGCAGGAAAAGACAGCTACATCGTAACTACAAAGGTTCTAGGCATTTTACCACATTTGGTGTTGAATACAAAAGCCAACAATTCGACCTGGCAAAATCAGATAGAATCGTGCCCTCATTAACACTCGAGAGGCAAAAATGGTGCCAATTACCCAAAGCATTGGGAGTGTTCACTGTGACAGAGAACTTAAAATTCTTTCAATGCATTAAATAGCACAGAGAGCATTTATTAGTATTGGTGAAGCATAAGCGTAAATACTATAAGCATTAAACTGATGTATATTTGGTGAATATTTTGTGTAGAACCTTGTTTCCATGACAGGTCTGTAAAATCTCTTCTTGTGTGACAGTAAGACTTACCTGTTTTGATTACCAAAAGTTGCTTGATCTATAGGCAAGATGCTGTCTGGCCATGGTGCAGTCTGGTTTGGAGGTGCCTGTTGTTGGCTATACTGAGGTCCTCCTATGTTCATCTCTAATTCAGATGGCCCTAATAAAGGAAACATAAGCACATAATTTTAGTGAAAAGAACCTACTTTCCTGTTAATTTTCTGCATTGTCTTATCTATTGAGAGCAAAAGCAAACAAAACCATTAAGACTTGAGTAACATTGCACTTCAAAGCATCATGACTTCTTTTTGTTAAAAATTGTTTTTAAAATTTAAAAAACAGTATGAGAACTCCAAAAGTGGTTCAAAAGCATAAAACTGTAGACATGACATCACAGATGAAAAAAGTTAGTAAGATATGATTCTATGATTCAATAAGCATAAGAAAAGGACACTATATAATTATCCTAATGTACTTGATTTAAAAGTGACCAAGAACCATGATGAGGTTCCATGACCATGTAGTCCTTAATAAATAGCAACTTCATATAATCTTCCTGTGGCCAGCCCACTGTGGAGATACGGAGTAGGAGGAAATATTCATAGTAGATGTGTTGAAAGTTAGTGTTATGCACACCTTCCCCACCTCCAAAGGAAACTTTCACTGTGGATACAGTTTTCATAAATTCTATAACTGAAATGAGTATTTTTCTTTTTTTTTTCTAGAATTTTTTTTTCCTGCTTAAATTATTTTTTACAGTCCAGCACATGCCAAAAAAATATACCTTCACAGATGCCCTGGACTTACCCATATTCATGACCTGAGATGCAAGCATCTGCCTTGGGCCAGGCTGGTTGTTGGGTCTCAAGGGGATGCTGGCCGTAGGGTTGCGGATCATGCCCGCTTGCACCGGCCTGTTCATGGCACTAGCTGTGGAGGCACAGGTCACCCTCACAGCAGCAGCTTGGCTTCCCCAATCTCCAGAAGTCATGGTAGGCCGAGGGGCATTGCTGCTGATCATTCCTGCAGAGAAATCAAACAGACTTAGGTACTGGTACATGCTACAGAACAGCTTCAGCATCTCAAATGCCTGATGAGCTGCATCTGTACAGGATGTGCCTCCTCACTGCAGGGGGATTGGACGAGATGAACTTTGAAGGTCCCTTCCAACTCTATAATCCTATGATTTTCAGTGAGAAAAATGGAGTAGTTTCAAAGAACATTGTACCACAACTGTCTGTTCCAATGTACAAAGCTACAGAATGATGCCTTACACTGCTTAGTCATGAGACTGGAGATTATAATATGTTTTACATGAGGAAGATCCTGTTATCATTTCCGAAACGCTGTTCAGAGTAAGTGTTCCCACATGTAGTCTGTGACAGGTGTCAAGGGTGTGTGGATGGCCCTGACTTCCTTCCTCAGGAAATGAATCACGTTTGCTGATGTGTGTGTCTCAGTGCTTTACTTTCCAAGTGCTAAGTGAGAATGAAGGCTTGAGTAACAACATGTTACCACTACACAGGCTTACAAATTGGAAGGACTGGATTTAAATATGCATCCTGCAAACATCTTTTGGTGACTCTTTTAACTGGGAAGATGGAGCCTTCTTAGCTTCAAGGCTCACACAGATAATCTTGAACCAATATTCAGTGCAAGGAAATTACTCACAGGAACTTTCCGATAGATGCTGAAGTTCATTACCGTTATTTTAGGGGAAGTCCTCCTACATCTACTGTAAACAACTGATACAGTTTATTTACAGTGGGAATATGCAGAGTACTACACTCTGACAGCAGCCAAAAAAATCCCCAGCCAAACCCCTCAAACCCAAAGATATGCATTCACATTATTTATACATTTCAATTCAGACTGGACTAGCAAGTTCTCCACTTGCATTTTTAAACATCCTTAAATGAATATGAAAAGCCACACAAATAATTATCACTCATCAGTTCAATTATTTGTAGATTCATAACTAAGGAGAAAAATCCTGTGAATAGGGTAATTTTCTCAGTACAAAATCTGTCTCAGTGCTACATCCTCAGGTATGTTCTGCTTGTGTACGTGCACTATCAGCTAAAATAAGCAATGTGCTAGAGCAAATGGCAGGAACATAGATAATACCCTCTGACTTGTATACCGAAGATTAATAACATCCTCTAATAAGTATACAGAACATGAAAGTAATAGGACATCTGAAGGACTACAAGTTGACCTCTAAGCTGCTTAAATAGGATGTCTCAGTATTTGGCAGCATATCTTTTTTAATACTGATGCAAACTAAACATAAAATTTTGATAGCAAATAGCCAGCTAAAAGACTCAGAATATCCATTTCATAGAATCATAAAATAGTTTGGGTTGGAAGGGACCTTAAAGATCATCGAGTTCCAACCCCCCTTCCAAAGGCAGGGACACCTCCCACTAGATCAGGCTGCTCAGTGCCATGTCCAGACTGGTCTTGAACACCTCCAGAGAGGGGGAATCCACAACCTCTCTGGGCAACCTGTTCCAGTGTTTCACCACCCTCACTGTAAAGAATGTCCTTCTTATGTCAGGTCTAAATCTACTCCCTATTTCTTTACTCCCTCGAGAGTTTTTAGCTGTTGTTGCACACTTGGACAGTCTCAGATTATGTATTAAGTGAATTAAGTCAATCAGCTAGACTTGTGAAACCTCTATAGTATCTTTGTATAATACAGGAGCAGCATGAGAAATCAGTGGACCACAGATCATGCATAATCTATGACAAGTAATACCAGTGCAAAATCTGAGGGCTCCCAAAAAGTTTTATGTTTTGGAAAATGCTGAAAATACGAGCCATTTCTTTAGTTTGAAATGAGAAATTAAGGGAAATAAATAAAAGGTAACAGAGCAAAACCAAGATCTGTAGAGATTTAAGTGCATCATAATGGCAACAAGCATTGACATCAATTTTGCTCTGCTCTACAGACAAGTGGTTAAAGTATTTGCTTTTTTGAAAGATTGTATTGATAATTATCTGGAACATATATGTGAACAGTGTTGAATTGCCAATACATTGTGTTCATCTAGAAGTTTTCAGGTAGGTGAAAAGCAACACATAAAGAGCTGGATTAAAAATACATGTAGACTAATAAAAAATAAATATGCCAATATATAAGAACCCTTGAAACTTGATTTTTTCCAGACTATTTGGAAAGCGCTTATAATCCACACACAGTGATCCCAACATGAAGTTACATGTCTGTTACTCAAATTGTTTTTTTCTTTTTTTTTTTAAAGGAAAGTCATCTTACCTGTGCTATTGTTGCCTAAAGTTCCTTGACTTCCTATCATCCCTTCGTTTCTGCCCATCAGTCCTGGCTGAGGTATCACTGAATAGGGGCTATTCGTCCTTATGGGTGGGAAAGTTCCTGCAGCTGTTGGGTTCTGCAGTGTGATGTCAAGTGGTAAATTCTGGTTTGGTAATAACCTGCCCAGTTGCCCTGCTCGTGGGTTATTAAAAGCTGACAGGAGGAACAAGAAAAAAAAAGTTACAAGAATGGAAACTCTACTTGATAAAAGGAACAAGAAAAAAAAAGAACCCAAACACACTTTAAGCTCTAGGCCTGAGCTATTTAATGCTTTGTGATTTACCCACTCCATATCTGCCTGAGAAACATCCCTTTTTCACATTTTTGTGTATATTTTAAAATGGAACATCCTGATACTAAAACAGATATGACACACATTTTAAAAACTTTAAATGACATGATTTAACTGACAGAAGAGCCACTACAGCAAAATATACCACTATGTGAAGTGCAAACTACAGACAATTAATCTTACACCTAGTAGGACTGTAATTGCTGGCAGATGTCATCCTAAGGCGAATTGCTAGCTCAGTTTTGAAAGTTTTCTAGCTTTGCCCCTGAAAAAGTTACCAAAATTAAGGATGGAAGGAGCCTGTATCAGATCCTGTAGTCCCATTTCAGTATCTCCCTCTTAAATTTTTTTGTACATTTTTTGTCACTAGTAAAAATAAGTACTTCCATGATTCAGCAATAATGAATAAGGAGACCTGAATATTCAAGTAAACAGAATAATGTTTGATAGTTACAGACATTTTCATGTAACTGTTTTTTTCTGTCGAGGTGTTTTGTGCTTTTAAAAATCAGACCTTACAAAGAAAACTGCAGACTGTCTCAGGAAAGAGAGCTTCAGATCATGACTGGCAAAAATTGGCCTCAGCTGGTCTCTGAGCAATGTTCCAATGCATGAAAGCATCATCTGCTACCTGCACAACTAGTATTCAAACTTGATTCAAACACTGAACTTGTGCCTGTGATTCCATTTCCAATCATACCAATAAAATACATAAATTAACAATTTTTGTGAAATTATTCTATCCAATAGTTCTGTAGAGCTTCCATTAGGATTTCTCTGATATAATGGCTGTTATAACCTTAATACCACTTAGGTGTTTTTATATTCACCAAATTACAAAAAAGTTAAAGAACTTTTTTTTTTTTAGATCAAAGTAGTAATACTTTTGAATCTGAGAACCTGGATGAAGTTTATTAAGCTTTTTAATAAGCACTGAAATATCTCATTACAAATGTCTCTGACTTTTCTTCTGGTTTGATAGGATCAGACTACAGGAACTCATTGTATTAACCTTTTTTTAGTATAATTTCTCTGCCAGGTGAATTTGCTTATATTTGTGTATAGGAAATACATCCCATAGCAGTAATTCCTAACCATGAGATCAAAATTCTGTCTTGGTTGTCTGTTCAAGCAAGCAAACAAAAATTACTTATGAGACAAAAATGACCTTCTCAAGCTTAGGGGCATCATAAAACCTAAGGACTGAACCCAAACTGAACTTCAGGGACACTCTCAGAGCAGTCTGTCCCAGAAGTTTGAAAAAAATTCACATAATTTTTTAAGTTGTTGTATGGGTAGCTTTGCTGGTACACTCTGATCCTACAATAAGGAAAGCTGGAAACGCAGCACAAAGCAGCAACACAGCTGGTGAGATTTGATGATGCTCAGATTACACGTTCTTCTCCTGGTCAAGATGGACTGAAGGAGCCTTCATGTCTCCCACTCAACAAACTAGCAGTCTAACAAATCTAGCAGCTTTTTACTAACAGGTAACAATACATTTTAGAGTTTGTTCACATAAAAAACCTCTAAAATGAAAGCTGTTTATTTCTTCAAAAAAACCCTAAACCTAAAACCCCCCAAATCTCTTTTGTAACTAGGTATGAATTGACATTCATTTTGCATCAGTTCTCTGTGAACGTAAGAGAAGTCATGTGCTGTTTCTGTGCAACTGTTACCTGCCTGATCTCCTACTGTAAACAAGATGGAGTTCCCTAGGGAAATCGGGCACAGACATAAGACTGAGATGGGAGAGAAAGTTTTAGGGTTTTAATTAACATGGTAAACAGGATGCTGCTTTTACAGAACTGCTGCTAACCCCCAGGATGCTCTCATTTACAGTCACACTGTTACTGTACAGCTGCCAGCAGCTTTGAAAGCATATTTAAAGCCAGGGTAACCCTGGGAAGCTGAAAGACTATAGTGGAAGTGACCATCAGACCTTATTTCATAATGAATATGCTAAAGATTTCAGATTCATGGAGATTTCCTTCTGACTTACACACTGCTGTTGCTCGTAGTACTCCCACGTTTACAAAAATGAGTATATTAAATTCGAGCATCTTTCCCTGAGTAGCACTGGTAAAAATTCATAACTTGAGGATTTGTAGAAGTTTTAATAGGCATTTAACAATTAATATTTGTTAGTAAAATTTATTTAAGCATTTATAAGTAAAAATTTAGTTAATTAGAAGTGGTATGGTATTATTTCAATGCCATCAGAATGGCAAAAAACATTATCTAAGCCCTATGTTTTATTAAAAAAAAACACCAGTGGACATTTAAGTAAACAGATGCTGCCATCTTAGCCAACAGGAGAAAAAAACAAAGAAGAAGTAGCTTTTTATGCTATTTTCTTCAATATCTATTGTTGACTCAACTCCTGTCTTGCTCACTTTCCACTATTCTATGGTTTTAGACTAACATTTCAATGCTGATTTGTGAGTTAATTAATAAAGTTAAGAATACTGTCAGCTAGAAGTGACTCAATTAAAACCCGCAATTTCAAATTAAGTTTGGCCATTCCTCTTAATCATGTGTCTTTCTATTAATCTTGTGGTTTTAGAAGAGGACTCTCCTTCACGCCCATAAAAGTCTCTCTTGTTCCTTTTACTGAACAATCTGCTGAGAAAGAAGTGATCAGCACCACAATATCCCAAAGTCATGTATGCCAGCATCAGCATCACTTCTAAACACAGCAGGCAACATTTCATTTATTTTGAGGGTATCACTTGAAAATCCACAGAGAGCAGGAACTTCCAGGGCACTGAGACAATTAGGGAGATCCTCCACGTGTGTTTCAAAGTGGGGAGACCACAGATGGCGCTATGTCATCACACAAGACCAGAGCGGGACTAGGAGCTGTCCGGCTCTTCCCTAGCGATCAAGGGCTACCACCACCACCACTTCTTAGGAGGCTCACAAGTTCTGCCAGCATGCATCCAGGAGGCGGACTCACTGCTCTGTGAAATCCTCATTGCTGGTTTCTGGGTGGCCACAGCCGTGCCGGGACTGCTGTCACTGGTGAGCTGCATGAGGTCATTGATGATGGCTTGCTTGTCAACCGAGCTTGCTGGCGCACCTGGGCGGCTATCTGGGAAAAGCTGTGGTAACTGGCTGTTCTGCAGGTCATCCAGAATCTCCTCTAAGTTGTCCAACTCGCTGCCTGGCTGCAATAAATAAAAAAAAAACAAACACAAACCCACAGTACAGGTCACCGCTCAACTGCTGTTGGTGGCCTGCTCACACCTCCCAACCGAGGCAGCTCTCAACCGTGACACGTGCTGTCTTTGGATGTTTCCTGCAAGAAGCCCAATACGGAGGAAGCTCAAAAAGTTGTTGAAAGAAGACTTTGCAGGTTCCTCTGCATTGCATTTGGAGAGCCTGGTGTGGAACTGGCACTGGCACCTTCAAAAACCCTGGCATGGGAATGTATGAATGCGCACGATTAATTTGTCAGGCTAAGGGGAGATTCTAATTGTGAATTCTGCCATGGGGGCAGACAGCAGACATAATTTGGCAGGAAAAGAGGTCCTACAGTTATGAAGATGGGGGGGATTTGTACAGGTGAAACCAATATTGCTTTTAAGCACAGTCATATATCCAGTCTCCTTATGACTTGATTAGAAGTGGACAATAGAAATCTTGATTCATGGCTAAAACAATTCTCTTTGTTACATTCTAAACCTTGACACTGAATAACTCTACAATAACTGGCAAGAAGTATACATTGCAGTGAAGGTCTATATATTAAAATCTGTCAACTACTTACTAGATTTAGGAAATTATTTGGCTCATAAGATCCCAAATCACTTAAAATAACTTCTCTGCAGTAAGAAGGAGAAACTTAGTTACATTCAGCTCAGTAGAAAATTACCATGAAATAAAGATGGGAAAAAAATTAAGTTCATCCTATACTAATATAATGACATGCGTATTTTTCTTAAAAGTGTTCATTTTCACCACTATTTTTTTGCAAAGTTACCACTGAGTTTGCACAGGAAACATCTCACGATAGTATTTACAAAGAAAACCTACTCAAAATTAGAACATTCATTAGGAAATGTGCAATGACAGAAGAGAGGTACAGTGAGCAGTCAGCCATGATGAGGAACCCAGCACCACCACACGCTCCACTGAAATACAATTCTTCCTGTTCTTTCTTGTCCTACTGCCACATCATGAGCTTGTGATTTATTGAGAGCAAGCTTATGCTGCAGACCATGGGATAATGCAGAAATACTTGAAATTGCTTTAAACTTCCTACTGAAGCACTCTCAGCCTAGCTAGGAGGTTGTGTGTGTTAGTCTGTATGAAACTCCTGCTACCACAGCTAACCTGGCTCCTGGGAATCCCAGCTATTTCATTCAAAAGTAGCTAAGATGCCTTGAGGTTACATCTCTACATACCTTCTTAGGATGAATGGCTGCACATAAACACAGCATTACTCTCTACTGTTTCTACATCACCTCCTTGCCTTACAGATCGGAATATATGGGGAGAAATTTCCTCAATTTAAAAAGCAGCATGTGGGTGATCTGGAGGCTGGTGCTATTGGTGAAGTGGTAGGAAATCACAGAATCAGAGGACTGGAAGCAACTTAAAGCCTCGAGGCAAAATCAGTGTATGCCATTCTCTAGAGAAGTTCATATAGCCTCTTGTTAAAGACATCCAGTGACAGAAAAAACCCAGCTTCCCTGGGGAATTGGTTTCAGCACTCTGCCATCCTTACTCTTTGAGCTCTTTTCCCCTGTGTTAATGCAAAATCTTCCTCACTGCAATTTAGGCCCTTGCTTCCTGTTGTATATTGAATTTGGAAAACAAATTGTGTTCCCCTTTCCTTTTGTATATGAAAACATCTATCTTTTGGGGTTTAAGCCAAAGTTATTAAACAATCTCAACTTGCTGAATTTTCTTCAGTGCATAACCTGTTTTCTAAATCTCTATTGCTCTTGTTGCTCCTGTGGGCCTATCTTCAGTTGATCCACACTTCTGTCATGTGCCATGTCCAAAACAGGACTTATGATGAAGCCTTGCAATTGCTGAGTATAGCAGAAAATTTACTCTACACAGAGTATGTTCTGATGGCTATTCCAGAAAAGCCTGTGATTGTTTTTAATTACATCCTGACATTACTGACTCTCACTCATCTTGTTCTCACTCCAATTCCTATACACAGCTCTGAAAAATTCCATCCCAGTTTTTGTTTTTGAATTTGAATTCTGTCCTCCAGTGTATCTGCAGAAATCGTAGTGACATATGCAAGTTTACCAAGCATACCATCTATTCTCTCGCCAGGTCATTAAGGTTAACTAAAACACTGAGCAGTTCTAGATGTTCCACAGACTCCTACAGCACCTCCACTCTGACAGGGAATACTTAAATAACCACTTTATGTGTAAGGCTTTTCAAACAGCATTCTACCCACCCACAGCAGTTCCATATGGACCATGTAGTTTGCATGTGCTTACAAGAACACCACTTGAAAGAGGGCCAAAGTGCCTTACTCAAACCAAGACACATGGCCCACACTGCTTCTCTTATGCCAAAAAAGTTTCAGAGAGGTGTTCTGAGAGACAGCTGTGAGTGATGTCTATGGGAGCCACATTCTGAGCACCGGGAGATCTAGTACAAGAAGACTGCAAGAGCCAGTAGAGGAGGCTGATGTAGGCTATCACAAATTATAGGAGGACAATCCAGTAATCTTTGGGGGAATTAAGATAGCACCTTCATGAAATATATTTGAGACAACAGGGAAAGGAAGTTTCATATATTGCAGGGGTTTTTTTTGTTTGGCTTTGTGTCTTTTTTCTTTCTCCCCTCCTTATTTTTTGTTATATTCTGGCAACTGAAATTCTTTGTTTAAAATTAAATGTAAAAATCCCAAATGAAACTTAATCCAAAACAAAGCCAGAGAAGAACTTAAAGATCCAAATGTGTCGGAAAACTGCATTCCCCAAGATGCTCTTAATTCCTCTCAGAAAGAGGCAAAGAAAGGCCAAATACAACAGATGTATTACAACGCAAATACAAAACCTTCATCTTTTTTGCTTAATATAATCAATATCAAATATTTAATCTTTTTTTTTAATGAGATAAGGGTTCTCAATGGCTGTGAAAGCTCCCAGATAGATTTAGAATTAACACCAAGCTACGATGCGAGCCGAAATCTTTCCAGACCCACCCTCAAATGGCATCATATGCACAGAAACTAGCACTAATGGCATTTACCCAGTTAGTTTCATGGGATGTTTCTTTTATTTATATTCTATATTTATTTTGTTAATGGTCTAAATTGAAGTTTATGTAAATAGAAGGCACACCCTAATCTCCCAGTAAAACAATTATTTGTCATGAATTTAAAAAAAAATCTGCCTGATAAAATGCTAAGTAAGCATCACTACAAAGTTCTTGTGTACATATTTTCACTATCTTTAAGGAATGCTATTACGAGTCCCCATAGAGCTTAGCCATTAAGTGGCAGAAAACACATGACAAATTGTGCTTAGAAAAAAAATTTTGCGTGTGAAAAAGTACTTACTTTTGAAGTACTTATCACTGTTACGTAGAGAAAGGCAGATTAAAGTATCTATTGCTTACAGAATCTTTTCAGTGCTGCTAAAAGGCAGTTACAGCTCAACTCAAGTTCTGTTTACAAATGTTGCTATGTCAAAGTCTACACAGATTGTAAAGGACTGGGTAAGATTCTATACTCTCTGGAGAGCTCTTAAATCATAGGCAATGTCTATGGCTTGCACAAAAGCCGATTTTCCAAAATTCATGCATGTATAAATTTCATTTAGAATCACGTCTCACAAAGGCACCTAGGACTTTTTCCTTGAAGCACAATGTCTTGTGGTGGGGACACAACATGAAACTATGCCTGCCCTTACACAAACCCCAGGTTAGCTCATTAGCTACCTCCCTGGCATGGGCAAAATGTTTGGCCATAAAAGGTAAACAAAACCAAAACCCTGCTCCAAACTGGCCAAAAAACGAAGCACTATAAAAAACAGGAAAAAGTAAATCAGAAATGGAATAAATAAAGTATTTTCTATCCCTAACAATAAACATATAATTGTCTATAAATCCTGTTACTATGTTAATCTACTAGCTTCTGTAAATAGAACTCAAATTGAAAGACACTGAGAAAACAGAACTCCCATTCTAGGGCTTTGATAGAATTTCAATGAGAAACCAAGGTACTTCATTAAAGTAATGGATTCTGGACATCAAGAAATAGGCTTTGGAATATGAGGGTCATGTGTAGGAAAACATTTCAGTATTGGGAAGACACTGGTTTCCATATAAAGGAAGAGGACAGCAGAGTTGATAAGGTGTGTGAGGAACACCAGAATGGTTTCTGAGTTTTAGGACAGAAAGGTACACTCTTGAGATTGTTTCTGTAACAGCACTGGTGAAGAATGTGGCATTGTGAAGTCCCTCTCAGACCAACAGTCTATACAGAATGCTAAAAATATACTGGCTAAACATACTGACTACTATGTTGACTAGAAAAAGAGGAGATAAGGTTTATACTATGCACTATGCCAAGTACTTTCTCACAGAATAAGCTACTTTAAACATAGACATTTCAGTTAATTGATCTGTGGTATGAATATAGTAATCCATACCTATCTTTACAGAAGAATTTGGAATGAATACAAAACAATCCAGTTAAATAAATTATTTTTTTAACAAGGCAACCCCTGACACTGTCAGGCCATGAGGTTTCTCTGACACAACCCACACTTTCACTCTCCTTCCCCCAAGCTGTTAGCTGGTCCTTCTCAGATCTGACCACCTGCTGACCATTACACAGGCTGCTCCTGACCAAGAACAGCTGCAGCCAGAAGCACGAGGGGTTTTGGGGGGAGAAAGCAGAAGAAGTGGGCCATAGAGAAGGAGAGTGAAGGATGAAATCCCACTGTGGCAGTTCCACAGTAGCTGTTGGGACAGCAGCAAGAAGTAGGCTCACTGTCAAGGGATGCCCTATAAAACAAATCTGTAGTGAAGTCAGAGTTGTGTTTCCACCACCTTCCCACTTGTGGTGCTCAATAGTCTGCCTGCTGTTTGTGTTGTAGGAAAAACTCTGCTGAAGTGCCCTCAGCTTGTTCCTATTTCATCCTCTTCCCCCACAGTTGCCTTAACTGGAATTGCCTAATAGAGCCTGATAACAATCATCCCACCAAGGAAGGAAAAAAAAAAAAAAGGTACGACAGAGCACTGGAAATACTCTCTGCTATTTGAGAAAGGCTTCCTGTCAGTTGCTGCCCTCTGCAGAAGTGTATGTTTAAACACACTACCTAGAAGACGGCTATTTTTAGTACAGTGGTGCACTTCAAAGCATTTCCTGCTCAGAAAGTTACACCAAAAGTAAAAGGAGAAAATGTAATGGCTCTGATGCCTCCCAACACCCTGATCCCTCTGACAGAGGGATCCCTCCCACTACCCGCCCCATTGCAGTTTCCAGAGAAACTGCATATTCTGGTGACTAATTACTTAAAAATACAGAATTCCTTAGGGAAGAGAAGTTTTAAATAAACCTGCAAAATAGGTAACACAAGTACATGGCTAATTTTTACATACGAGAGGAAAAAGGGGGGGGAAAGGATGCAGGAGGATGGAAGAACTTAGCACAAGAATCTGTGTTCTAGTCTTGTACTAAATAGTTCCAGCTTTGATCTAAATTTAGGCAATGAGCACTTCCTGTGGGAGACCATCTTCCAAAGCTGAAAAGTTTTTGATACTAAATATTTTTCAGTAATTTCATAATTGGGGTAATGTGGTTATTTGTTTAAAGGCTTGGCCTTCAGCTAGATAAATGCTTGCATTATTTTATATTCCCCACCATTTCCTCTCTTCCCCCACACTGGACTTCTGTTTATTCAGTTCCAGGTTTCACTACATTTTAAGTAGGTTTTAAAACCCTATTCACAACCAACAGGAGCAACAAAAGCCCTTCTGTCATTATCCAGAAGCCTTCCATCACAGCTGTGGGACTAACTTCTCCTTGGCACTGAGAAAGCCTGAGCACTTCAGCCCTTCCCACTTTATTATGACTCCCTCATGGTTTTCTGAAAAGCCCAAAATCCTGGCCCTTCCCATCCTTTCAGTTCCTCTTCTCCTAGCAGACAATCCTAATCTTCAAAGTTTAAGAAAAGGCAATACATATCCATAGCCCACACTCTAGCCATCTCAAATCCCTTCCCTGACCTCAGAAACATGAAGCCAAAAAATAAAAAATGAATATGCTATTCACTTGCCCATCTTTACTCATGAAGACATAATGCAACTAGTTTAAACTAGCCATCTAGGTTACCACTTATCAGTGGGAACATCACTGGAGAACAGCTTACCTCCATGTTTTAGACACAAGTTAGGATAAGATAAAACAAATCCTGAAGAATTTTTGTATTTTTCATAAATGACAAAAGGACCTTGTATGACTACTTTCCTGTGCCAGCTAACTTCTAGAAGGAACAAAACCAGCTCTGTCTGAATGGGTTCACAATCTAACCCATTACTTCTTCACAGAGATCGAAGAAGAAATTGTAATTCTTTTAGAATTTTAATTCTTGGGGAACAAACAATCTGGATGTCATGATTTCAATCTCTTTAGACAGCCATATTTTTTTGGTGATTACCAAATTCTACATTCTCGTTCAGTATCAAAGACTAGGACTGAAAGATCTCTGCCTTTAACCCAATATTAATTTCAATGTGTAGGATGTGAACTAGGAATTTAAATCTATTACTTATTTTAAAAATATACTTTCAAGGCTAGCTTTCTTGGGATCTGAGTTTTTCCAGCCTAACAACAAAGCCTAAGTTCTCACAGAGAATCTAAGCTCTCCCTCTACAGGCACTACAGAACAGCAGCTGTATTCAGAATTAAACTAACATTCAAGCTTGAGGATAAACCCCTCAGAAATTAGTGTAATTTGTCTCAGTTTCCCCTTAAAGCATGGGAAGGATTGAAAAACCAGAATTACTCCTATATAATGGCAATTGCTGCCAATTTCTGTTGAAACAGAAGAAGCGAAGTAACCTTAGGAGATGCCTGGATAACTGAGATTTTAACAATGCCACATCTACATTATAGTTGTATGTTTGGCCTCTATGTTTTGTGGTTGCAACTGCTGTTGAAAGTCCAGTCTACTGGAAAGAGACCATCACAAAGATAAAGTAAAAAAAAAAATTAAAAAACTCAAATACTGTGACATAGGGATAAGAGAATCTTGTCTATCCCCTTCCAGAATCAATATAAAATATAGGGTATATTAAAAAGTTACATCTTTTTCTATATATACAATAATAAAAACACAATAGATATCCCAAAATAAACAAGCTCAAGAGCACTATTTAAAACATGAAGGATATGGCTGTGAATGAGTCATGAACATTTGCACAGTGTATGATCTGATCATGATTTACAAACTAAGGCTCCATGAACAGGGCACTGCCTAGGGATTAATGGCCATCTGGGAGAGTTGCTAGTGTAGGACAAAGCTAAGGATCATTAACTGCAGCTAGTTGTAAACTCCCCACAAAATGCCATATGCTAAAATTGATATTGTAATTACCCATTTTATAAATAAAATAAACAGCCATACTGAAGTAGCAAATTGCTTTTGCAGTGTTCTTTTTTCTTGCAAAACACTGAAAACCAGAGCATTCTGGGTGATGTAAATGTATTTTTTAAAGGTGAATTCTGCACAAAAGACTGTGAAGTAACTTTTTAGCATAGTTCCCAACAGCTTACAGTTTATTAATATGTTGGGCAGCAGAGCAAAAAGCAATCTTGCACAGAATGCAAAGAAATTCCACATGCAAAATTCAATGGAGATAACCTTGCACAGGGAGACATGATCTCTGCACTGAACAGTTAATCATTCATGAGAACTTGGGGTTGAATATAAAATGTTTTTAAGAAAAAACCCAAATCAACAACAATTCTGGGCCTCTAACTGGCACAGAAACAAAGAAAGTCTATATGCCTTCAATTATATTTGCAGATCAAGTACAGCACTAGGACCAATAATGCCAGCTTGATACCAGTCCTTTCAAACAACTTTGGTCCTTGACTACGAACCTCCCTTACATGGGAGAAGTGTAGTTGCTATTCTGGGTAGGTCAAAAGCCCAAGCAGTCCACAGCATTTTAACAACACTCTAGGAAAATCCTTAAATAAGTCAGCATTAACCAACAGTGACAAGTATCTCTGTTCTCTTTGTTTGACTATGCTGGGAAAGGTTCCCCAGCACTCAGTCCTTGCATTAGCCATCCCCTCCCAGACAGAGTCTGTTATTTTAGTCAATTGTGATGATCGCTGCTGGAAAATTGAATGAAGACTAGATTTCAAAAGACAGGTAATAACTTCTCAAAGTCTCAAGAAATTATTTTTAAAGGAAGTCAGGTGGCAGAAATGCAGGCCTACAATATTTCATTCATATGTAATGCAAAGATTTGCTTACCTGTTCGTTAGGCTCAAAGTTTATCTCTTCTTTTTCTGTCCTCATAGCTATTAATTTTGTGCTACCGGAAGGGTCTGTCTTACTGTCCAACCGCTCCAGTTTTGGGGGTATGTCTGGTAAACCAATATCTTTAGTATCATCTTTATCTAGCAAGTAGCGAAGTAGTGCATTATTATTCTTCTTAGGACTCGCTGGCTCCTGTTTAACAGTCACCTCTGAACCAGGAGCTGTGCTACTGGACTCCTGGTTCAGTTCTTTGCCTGTGGCCTCGGCTGTGAGCTTGGCCAAATCTACAGGAGAACTACTGTCCTGCAATAATCTGTGCAAAATTTTATGCTTCTCCTTGAGGGAGGTTCCATGTGTTGAACCAGACCCAGGCAACCCTCCCGTGGAGTCCTTGCTAACGTCTCCCATGGTACTGGACAAAGGTGAAGGCTCCATCTGATCCGATTTGGTGGTCAGCAATTGTAATAGCTTTGTCTGGCTTTTTCCATCGTGCAGTTTATTCTGTCCATCAGGTCTCTCGCCACTGACAGCAGGTGGCAGGTTGCTATCGCTGTTATCTTTCTGTTCTCCTGAATGGCAGCTGCTCTCTGCTTGTCCAGTTGTACCTTCTGTTTGCTCCCCATATAGTCCAAAGCAGTCCTTAGAGTCCAGACTTCCCATCTTGCTTAGCTGGGGAGGATTCATATTCACAGGGGAATTTTGTAGATTTCCCATTTTTAGGTCGGGTGAAGCCAACGAGGATCCTAGTGAAACACCATGGCCCTCGCTGAGGGCCTGCAGTGCATTCAGGGAACTGTTGGTGTAGTTATGGCTATTTCCTGTGCTGCTGCAGACTCCCACGGGTGAATGCAAGCTTCCTGCAGGAGAGAACTGACTGGGTGGGATGCGAGGACTTCCTGCCACTCCAGGGCTTACACGATGCCTTGGGGAAAGCATAGAGTTTGGCTGCCCTGGGTTCATGCCGGGGCTGCTTTGTGAGGGGCTGTTCATTTTTAGTGCATAGTTACTACCCTGAGGAGTGGATGCTTGTATACTTGACACATGGTTCATTCCCCCTGAACCACCAAACCTGCCTGCTGGCATGCCCATTTGTTCCTTTGGGCCATTTATGGCAAAATTTATATTGCTACTGATGGTCATATCCTGACCTGGGTTCCCACTGCACATGGCCTGATGGGCAGGACTGCTGGAGCTTATCGGGTTCAATATCTTCCCCATCCCTTGTCCCGTCAAATCCTGATTCATTCCACAGACGTTCTGCTCTCTATGTTGCATGGGGAAGAAAAACAACCCATTAGCTACAATGACATTGGTCAACTTGCAAATACATGACAGAAGAAGCACAAAGAAGCAAAACCCCAAACCTTGGTTTAAAATAACACAACAAACCTACAATTATAAACAAATGGACAATTTGACAAAAGTGATATGTGACTCTCAATATGGCCACACGTTAGCAGTATGTTTTTTCGGTACCTTATTAACAAATCGGTACAAAAGAGGAGAAAACAAAATTGTACCTCCTGTGCAGTCATGAGAAATGCAGATAGGTTACAATTTAAGGCTGTATCCCTTTAATGTGTATCTCTTCTCTACAGTTTGGCAAGAGCTACCTCCTAGAACTGACAGAAATCTCATCTGTAACATATGATCCAAACAAACATGTGTTTTCCAAGACAGCTGTGAACAGCTGTTTGCTGGAGTTCTGAATTTCTGTGAGTTAGCCCCACCACAAGGCAGGAGTGGGCTATCTGCCCACCAAGTTCAGAGTGAAGAGAAAGTTGAAAAAGGTCATGATTTTCACTGCCAGATTATTGCGATACTGCTCCAAAACAGCATGTGAGTCAAGCAAACTACTGGATACTGCTTCATAATGGGAACATACTGGATACTGATTCAGAATGGAAACAGTCTGTTGGCAATCCAGCCCTACATGAGTGTTTAGGAATACAGGAGAAGAAAGAAAAAACAAACACACATAGGAGCTTCAACATATTTTGGAGATGTAGGCTGTAAGAGGAAAGATACAGAAAAGGGACACCGAGTCAGAGAAGAAGCTCTCGTGAAAGCATCTGAAGGTCATTTCTCTCTTCTTCAGTAGATTTTAATTGGTTTATGGAAGGATGCAATATACTTTTTACTTCTGTGCTAAACCTTAAATCACAAAAATCAGACCTATTCCCAAATGTTAAAAGCTCTAAAAGAGACAGTCTCAAGTAGATTAGGAAGAAAAAAAAAAAAGAGATTCTGAGAAAAATCAAATCAACTATGAACTTCTAAAATCAAATACTAATGGAACATTCCTAATAGGTATTTTCAATGAGATGAAAACCATTCCTACTTGCACTGGGTAAGCGAAGATAGACCTTTGCATTTTGCTAAAGCATGAGAAGTAAAACAATTGAAGCTCACTGAGCAGTGAAGCTTGTTACCAGAGCTAGAAAGGCAATGGAGAACAGCATTAACTACAGAGAGAGGGGGATTTTTACAAATAAAATACAACCAGTCTTCTGTTAAAAAAGCAGGAATATTTGCAAGTAGCATTTTGAACCCAATGTTGCTTTTTAAAGTTTAAAATTTAGGACTTTATGAAATATCATGTATATTCAGTAATCCAAGAAAACAAATTTCAGACACCTTTTGGTCAGGTCAGTTACAAAATTTACAATTTCTGTCAAATGATTTCAGTTTTAAATATGTTTAGATCCGTTTTCTTCCTCTCAAAAAAGTGATACCGTGCATACAGGGAAACAGTACTGTAGTAATCATCAGCAAATAAAGCCTGTAAAAAAATCTGACACATGCAATTTGGGCCATGCAATGACTTAATTCAAATCTTATGCTGAAGTTCTGAGGTCAGCGATTACTTAGCCTTAAATCTAACATATTATAGCCCATGTCTTTTTTTTAAAAAAACTAGTAGTGGAGGTGTTTCTCAGGAGTGGACATATGGAAGCCACTACTCCAAGCACCAGAAAAGACAAGGAATGAAGAGAGACAAGGATCTCAAACATGCAGTTTGTCTAAAATGCAGTTCTAATAAGTAGTTCATGCACTTCAAAGAAACCTGTTGTGAAAATCCAGCATGCCATTTGAAAGTCCTGAAGTAATCTTATTGAGTCCTTTCATGCTGTGAGCCCTTAATTCAAAAACTTATTTTGTTTTCACACTATTCTAGGTCAACTGAACTTCTGTCAGTTTTAAACAATCTATTTGCTTTGGCAACACTTTACCTTCCCTTTCTCTCTGCAGAATGTGGACATTAACAAACCAGTAAGGATTACCTGTGAAGCATATGCAAGGAGATAACAAGCTGAGGTTCACTAGTCGTCTGAGAACGGATGAGCTTGCTCTTCGTTTGGGCAGAAACAATAGTGCCATCAGACAAGGAAAACCGATAAACAGGACTGAATGCTAGCCCCTGCCTTAGTACTGCAAGCAAGCAAAATAACAGGATTAAATTAATGAGAAATTATAGTACAGGTAATGTAGTTGCTGTACTACTGCATCACTACTGCTGTAGTGATGTTCTAAATCTATCAGCACTGGTACCATAGAAGCTGGTTTAAAAAAGAAAAAAGGAAAGAAAATCTATAAGAATAAATAGAAGGGATGCAAATAAAATAAAGCATCCTACATACTGTAAGGTTATCAAAAGAAAACATATAAGGAGTGACAGCAGTAACAGCACAGATGCAATGAATACAAAATATTTCAGGAGTGGACCAAGAAGTCCTCAAAGTCCATTTCATGTTTTATCAAATATGTGTCTAATTCCTTTTGTTCCTCGTACATTTTTTCATCTGCATCATCTACATCATTATTTATATAAACGCCTTTAGTTTCTAAATTATCTGTTTCCATTAGCCTGTATCTTTTCCATCTTATTGACTGTTTAAATTATCTTGTAGCAGTTAACTCTCACTACTACTTTAATTTTAAAAGTACATAAATTTCTTACACGGGAATAATTAGAAGAAGAAACAAATTATTATTTAAAAAAAATAATAGAAAAATAGAGAGCTCAGATGAATTACAAATGCAATTACCTAAGTCAAAATTTGGGCAGTGCTAGCCTTCTGCAGTGTCAGATGTGACTGCATTTCATCACTGCCCATATTCTACAGCTCCAAGTTTTCATTATTAACCTGAACTTCAACAAATTCGGTTCTCTTTCATAGACCCCTGTGACACCTCTTTATGTAGATTGAATGAATGTTGTGGAAAAGTAAACTCTTTGCTATCAATGAAAAAAAAATTCTATATTATTCAATTCTTAGTCCCAATGCTATTACATTGTGCTTGCAGATACAGCAGGAGGGAAGTACTTAGCTTCAGTATTTTCACATAATGGTTTAGAGAAAAAAAATGTATGAAGTACTACAAATACTTTTAATTTCCTATTTTTTCATATATATGCATTATCTGTGGTTGTATTTTTTCCTTTTTTTCCTTCTTTTTATAAATAATATAATCTGATAATAATTTAATTGCTTGTCTTTGTTTTTTTTTTTTTGTAATGAAACAACATGGTTTGTAAAATGTGGCTTTTATTAAATAGTCTCCTCTACAGAGCTACCGGATTTTCAGTCTTGCAAGACTGGTTAGGATTGCTTTCCTTCCCTGTCCCCCCCTACTGTTATATATTGTTCTGCGCGGTTTTAAAGTATTATTTAGGCAGTGAGAAAACAGGAAGCACAATTTAAACAACCAGAAAGGGTTTTTCAGAGTAAAAATGTAAGGGAAAACAAAACCCTACAACTGTGAAACAATACAAAGCAGAATTTCACTGTTAGGTATGTCATTGTTTCAGTTTAACCTTTGGGCACCAGAAGGTCCAAAGCTCTTAACTTTAGCATATACTACATCAGGAAATTCCAGTACTCAATGCCAACAGGATACAAGTGAAATCTCTACTTAAATCATTTTCCAAACTAATTCTTTAAGCAAACAAGAATGTTTCCGTATTCCTCTTGAGGAAATGCTATTTTTCTGACTGTGGCCAATAAAAACTTACCATATATTTTACACTTTTACACTGAGAGTTAATTTGAAAGATCAGTGGTTTTTACTGTTTATCAAGCTAATGTTGATTTTTTTTTCCCCCCACACTGTGCCACTGAATTAAATTTAGGAGACCGTTATTTTATTTGCTTCAACTCTCAAGCCATAATGACTTAAAAAATGCATGGGGTTCCTCAGTCAACTGCAAAGATGCTACTGCCCAAGATAAGCTTTCTTTTTCTTCTCCATACTACAGGGCAGGGATAGGAAACATTTCAACCCCTACTCCTCTCTAGTATTGGATCCATAGCAGAAAAGCAATTTCAGTGGTTTTTCTTCCTCTGTTCTCTTCACTTACACAAGAAGTAGTGTCCAACCTTATTTAGACTAATTCTAGAGTTTATACAAAGATCTTAATCCTCTCCTGTAAAATGCTGCAGTGTAAACTCCAAAACATGGATATTTTCATGACTTCACAGATAGCTTAGCAAGGACCCACTCACAGCTCAGTGCTGGATGTAGGAGCTGCTAATTTAGTCAAGTATCATTTGAAAACAACTTAAGTTGTAAGTGACTGGATACTGTAACAGAAATCCCTAATCTGAAACTGCTCTATAAATCCCTGCAGAAACTTTAATTGCAGGCTGCCTTCTTTGGTTCTGTCCAAAATCACAGCATAAGGCTGTGATCTTCTAGCAATCCTGCTGCACACACCTCAAAAGCCTTTACCTAAAATATCACAGTATTTCTGTGCTTCCACATTCCCAAAATGAAATTTGAAGGTTTCATGAATGCAGAAAATATTAAAGAATTTTTAACTAGTGCCACATTACCCCACCCAATCCCTACCACAGAAACCTCATATGGAACCTTTCACACTGCAATGCTCTCCTAGGTCTCACTGACCATGATCTTGACCAAGAGACTTGCTTGTGGTGTATCCTTGAATACTTATCAGGACAACAATGTGGGTTTCCAGATAGTATGAGTGTTGCATCTTTGATAATACACACTGGGTGTTTCTCACAGGAAATGTGATAGTAAAAGTACATTTTTGTAGAGAAAAGGAATACAGGTCAACGAACTGCAATCTATGAGCTGAGATCCTAAAGAATAATGGATAGTTAATGGTTTGGTGGGCAACACACAAAAAGGGTCTTTCTAAAACAATTGAAACAATTTGAAGATTTCAAGCACCCTCCAATATATACAGTTATAAGAGCAGACTGAAAAAGCAGGGAGAAAGGTGCAAAACCCTTCTAGAGAGAGCCATCACATGTCAGTTAAATCAACTTTAAAAAGAGACTGTCAGTAGCCCTTGGTTGTTCCATGTAAACACAGCAAAGAAAACACAACGAAGAGATACAAACGATTAACAGTTTAAATATAGAAAGTGCTAAAAATATGAAACCTAACCTTCCTGGTGATGCCTCTTGGCAAAAGATATTTCTCCCTCGTGCTGCGAATGGAACCTCTGAATGCACCTTCTCACCAAATCCTCCCAGCCAGGTTTCATAGCTGCTCGCATGGTGCTTGTGTCAAGTGAAGTTATTTTGCCTGATATCAGATAAAACATTTGTTATAGCAATTTCCCCTTTGGAGGTGGGGTAGGGATAAAAAATTAAAAGTTCCTATTTTACAATACCTTGTAGATCCTGGCGAGTAGTAAAACTCTCTGAGGAAGGAAGAAGTGGTCTTTCCTTCACTGGAGCTCTTCTTGCAACACAAATCAAGCAAGACTGCAAATCTTAAAGGAAAATGTTGATTTGTACAGAAGAGGAAGAAATAATACAGAAAAAAAACCCCAAACTTAAAAGTTCTTTGTATCTTTTTGGACCAAAAAAATATATTTTGTACCAATAAATGGGTGGAGAGAACTCAGTGGTTTCATATCTTCATTATTTCCTGCAACATTAAACACCAGAGAGGTGGGTCTGTTTTCTTCTATGAGTTGAAAAACTATCAAAACCTAAAATTACTGGTATGTGTGTATGCATTCCTCTTGAGCTGCTCAACCACTCAGGAGATAATTATTAAAAAAGAATATAATGCAAGCTCAGAAACTCTATGTTGCTACAACATTCGATTTTGTACTTTCTAAATCAAGCTTCTTAAAAATGCCCCAAATGCTTGCTGTCCCTGAGAAAGCAGCTTCATTTTAGTTACCTGAATACTTCAAGTACAATCTCAGGAAATTTACCTACTGAAGTAGTAAATGGTAAAGGAAATGGTAAACCACAATTGTCTTCAAGTTCTTAGAACTCAAAGAAAATTGCCCATTGAAAGCTCCCTTCTAGTCAGCTACATTCTTCTTAAAATTGCAGTGATATAAAATGACAATACTGCTTCAAGGTAAACAAATTTTCTCTAATTTCAATTATATTCATTTAACAAGTAGGTGTACCAAGTATATGCACCCATAAGCCAAGAAGAAAGTACACTTCTACAGCTAAATGAAAAAGGCAAATCATTACAATTTTTCAGGATTTGAAGGTACTTTATCAATTTTACCTCACTTTATCAACTACTCCAAAACTGCTGGCCCACAACAGCACAGAAAGAGAAAATACTAACAACACAAATTGAAAATATTAATTACCTTCACCATCCTCCTTGAAAGAATTTGGTTGAGAAACAGCAAAGCACTGCATAGTTTCATATTTCTGATGTGCTTCCTGGTTATCATGGCCTTCTTCAGAATCAGCAAGAGGCTTTACTAGCATCCGACAATTAAAGGTATGGCTATTACGCCTAGGAGTGTCACCAGACCAAGATCCTCCATTCACTGAGCAAAGGAAAGACCATAAACAGTGAGATAAACCTGGCACTAGTCACTTCTGCTACTTATCCACACAAAATGAATCAAGGTGCTGTGCAGACTGGTTGGGAAATACGCTCGTTTAATGACTCCAATCTGGTTTCAATATTAGGGCCCAAACTAGCACATAACAAGCTAATTTATGAAATTATCAGACTTGAGAGAATGGTTAATCTGTCCAGCTATCGTGGTTTCTTTTTTAAAAGTGACTTTTAAAGACTTAGCAGAAGAGCAGGATAAAAGTCTAAAACTGGTGTAAGTAAAAGTTGCATGACACAGTGAAAAGCCAATTGGTAGACCAAGATAATTTATGTACATGGAATGAGTAAGACAGTATATGGAAATCTGTCCAGTGAATTTAAAAGTGAGTAATACAAAAGACATGGCAGCATTGTATAAAAGCCCATGTCCATGCATTTATAAAAATAAGCAGTAAAATTTGGAACATATTGAAAAAACATAATCTCAGCTACTACAGGACAGATTGAAGGAATGGGAATGACCTGGGTGCAGCAATGGATAAAACTAAAGCTTAACACAGTGCTTAAGACAGGTAAAAAAGGAAACAAAATCCTGAGATGCACAAATATAGGTCCTGGACAACAGTCAGAGTGAATTAATGTAACACCACATGAGAAAATAGTAGGATCATGTTTAAAATACTCTTCACTTGCCCTCTTCAGTCATAAAATCCAATAGTAAGGCAGTAATTTATTTGGTTTAGCCATTTACATTTTTGATTGTTCAGAGGTTTATAAGTGAAGTCATAAAATGCTGAAGTGAATTGCATAATATTTTTCAAGTGGCTGTGAGTAAATGAGGTGCCCAGTACTGACCCTTCTCTTTCACTTCCTCCAAAAACCAATGACATTAACACTGATATTAATACAAATCCAAAAATGGTTCCAACTAAGAAAACCAATTTTTTAAAGGTAAGGATAAATCGTGGTGAGACTAAAAACACTGAAATAAAGAAACCTCCTAACACAAGGAGTGGTTTGGGTTTGGTTTTTTTTTTTAATATTCCCTCTTTCTCGGGGCCATTCTTAGAATAACCAGCCTAGACAGAGAACTACAATAGAATTCACATAGCTAATGCTGTCTTCTAGTGATTCACTCTGGAGATCCATTAAAAATATCAGCTAACATGAGTTACTAAGAGTAATTTTAACAAAGAGTGAGGATGCTTTTGAGAATAGTATTAATCATTCATACAGCCTGTATATACATTAAAAATAAATAGAGCGTATACGATGAAACTGTAAGTAGTGGAAGGACATTAAGTTATTGAAACATTGATTTATGAAACCAAAGTTAAATAATTAATGGTATGATATGAAGAAAAGATATATACCTAAAGATTTTGGCAGCAGGATTTTGACAAATTCATTGTGGTCCCCTACATGCAGGATGCTATATATGCTTGTGTTCATCAGCTCTTCTTGGTTGTACCTTAGGTACTGCGTCACATTCTCAGAAACAAACACAACATTACCTTCAGGGTTCACTACAAAAAAGAACCCGTCTAGGGCCTAAAAGGAAGGGGGAACACAACAGAAAGAGAGACACACACAATACCAATCAGATTAATAACATGATAACCAGAAAATAAGTATTTCCTTCAGAAGACACAGCTGCATCTTTCTGCATCCATCCCAAATCTTACATTCTTGCCTGTAATAGCAAAGGACACATTTCAGGTGGAGCATTTAATTAATTTCTGTCAAAACAATGGAAAAACACAGAAGGGCACACATCTTAAAAATTATTGAAACCCACACATGAAAACAAAACAAATTGCCCACAAACAAAAATAATAAAACAGCTTCTACCTGTGAAGCAAGCACAGGTTGCTAAACCTAGAGTCTGGTCACTCAGGAAAACATTACACAATCTGCTGGTGCAAGGCAAGGGAAACACTGGTGCAAAGAAAAAGAAAGGCTCTTTCCCTGTCCTCAATACTGCATCTTCACAGATATCTTGCCCAGATACCCAGGAACACAAGGGATTAAACCAGAGAAGTGCAAAGGACGCTGAGGGCAAGTGGTGAGGACAAGAAAGCTTTAGTCCCTACTCCCAGGACTGCTTTCATCTAATTTAATTGACATAAGTTTGATTCAGTCCACGTGTGATCCAAAGAACAGGAAAAAGACTTTCACCTCTTCAACTCAGCTCCACGGTATTCCAAAAGACTTAAAAGGTTTTTTAAGGAAGTATCTAAATTAGTAATTTCTGCTGATTGGTTTCCCCCCTTATCTCTTGTGACAGTGACAACACAGGTGCAGCATTCTTTCCAAGGGATCTACTGTCTGTTATCTGAAGCCTAAGGCAAATACGACATGAATTCTACCTGCTGCGGATAAGTAAAATTTGAGTATCTGTAACAACTTTTCATACAAACTTAATTTTTTTCCCCTAATGATTATGAGTGGCAGAAATAATTCAGAGTGCATCCCTCTAACTTTATGAAATGAGCAGATAAAGTGGGATACTTTCAAACACAAAGCACCAAAGCTTTAGGTCTATGCATTAAATTAACAATTAACCCATACAAACTTTTGCAGCTTTTCCCAATTTATTCACCTCTGAAAGTATTGGTAGGTAATCACTAGAATAGCTGTTCGTTACTGCACCTCCAAGAACAGAAGTAAGGCAGAAAAACAGGCAATGTATGATTCATTATGTGTTAATTAAAAGTGAGTGGATCCATTCTAAACCTTAACTCCGCTCACTGCAAAGCAGTCTAACAAGGTGGAGTTGTCACAGCAAGTGTGTGCAGGCATTTGCATTTTTGATATGATCAAAATTGCACACTGTATTTGCATACTGCATATTAGTATTAAGCAGGCAGGTCTCCAGGCCTTCAGGCTACAAAAACATATTAAAGATTTTGTACATTACTGAGCAGTTAGCAAATACAGTCAGTACAAAACACTGAAAAGGGATCTTATTTCTGTCTTCATCCATGTAGCAAAGGCTAAAGAGAAGATAGAAATAGGCTGTACCTAGAGGTTCACAAGGGAAGGATGAGACACAACAGATATGGGTTGCAAGACAGGAAACTTCAAGGAAATACTAGGAAAAAAATGAAACCTGAAGGTGGTCAGATTTGGAAAAAGGCTGCCCAAAGAGGCTGCGAAACCTCCTTCTCCAGAGATACTCAATCCTTGGCTGGACTTGGATGTGATGTCCCTGCTCTATTGGGACCTACTCACAGTGGGAGGTGGGACTACACAGGCTCCCCTCCAGACGACCTTCCTATCTAAGTTGGTGAATGACTCTGCTGAAGGAGCAGTTAAAGCACAATGCATGAGCAGAATAGCTGTAGCAGTGGTTGCAAAATGCTTTATTTGTTCCATTTTAAAATTTAAAAATAACAAATCCCTCAAGTAAATGTACAAGTATATACTTTTCCTGATTGCCTCTAAATTAAGATAAATGAGATTCTTTTCTCTCCTGTTAATCATCGCAAATGCTAATCTCTGCTTTTTATCATTGTCCTCTTTTTGTTTCTGATCAATCTTGGTTTCTCCAATTACTTCATTTTGTTGGAAAGCTCCCACCTCTCCAAGTGCTTTCATAACATTCATTATATTTTCCTGCTGACTAGGATTTAGTTTAACTAACAATATTTTACAAGATGTAATTAATTGAGGCCCCCCACACAATTTTCTATCAGTGTCTCTGTTGCTTATTAATGTCTTGGACTGCATTCCCTCACATCTTGAAACCAATGTAAGCGTGACCTCTATGGTTTAGTCCTCCCTATATCACCACAGATCCATGTACCAGAGGATATGGAGAGCTGGATCATGAAACTGAGTTTGCTGAAAACTAACACAAGAAAAAAAACAAACATGCTAGCCATATCAGTGCCCTGAAGTAGCCCATCATGGAATCACATGGCTATCGGAGTTGGCAGAAGGGTGAGGGTTTGGCTGAACCATCCTGCTTGAAAGCAGTTCACACTTAACATCAGTTCAAAGGGACTGCAAAACCAAAGCTGTCACAGATATTAATCAGAGTCCGAAGGAGAAAACTCTCAAAGTGAGAGAAGGGAAGCAAAAGATATTTGAGTTACTGGCACCACACAGTAGTCTACAGTTTTCCCTACTGTTTCTCTCCTACGGCAGTTTCTTTGGCAAGGAAGTGCTCTGTGCTGATACCTCAGCTTCTTCTTGAGTTAACCACAGCAGTGGTCATCTTCTGAGCGTAGTGCACCAGAGAACCTTATAAGCCACTCTCTCATTTCTTTCAATTCTACTAATAAAATAATCTTGTAGGCAAACAGCAGAAGGCTTTTGAGGAAACTAATGCACCCAGCCACTTCAGTCTGTTAGATGCTTCTACTTTTGCAATAATTTCTTAATTCTGTTCCCAGATTTATGCAACCTCAATAAGTAATGTCTCTTCAGAGCCATTCGGAGCTAATGGGGGAACAAAAAATGAGTAATATGCTGGAAGAAAAAACAAGAGAATAGTTTCATTTTAGATTATATTCTGGAAAGGAAAATAAATTTGTGTTCTTTGAGCTGTTGTCGGCTCTCTCAACTATTTTTTCACCCTCTCTCCCTATTTCCTTTCCGCTTTAACCAAGAAATATATTAAAATATTCCTCAAAGGCAGCTGCATGATGAATTTTAGCTATTTTCTTAATCTCAAAATACTCACTATTTTGAGGAGTCTTCAGTTATATTCTTTAATAAAAACAGACAATTACATTTCTAAACTAAACCAACTAATAAACTGTTTATCAGCACTGCCATTTTTATTATGGAAAAGGGTTGGTTTTTGAAGAGGCTACATAAACGGGTTCCGTACAGATGAAATAACTTAATTGCATTTCCTTAAGGCAATAAAGACACAAAGAATCTGTAGTCTTTTCACAGTAATTGTATAACAACTTTCGGTCTATTTCTATTTCTTGGTGCAAAAGGGCCACAGATTATTAACTTAGTTCCATAGACTTTCATTTTTAATATGCAATGGTTTTACAGCAAAGGAAAACTAAATTAAATTGAATAATGGAACAGACGGGTGATTTTACATGTCATGTTTGCTGCAGTAGCAAATCATGCAAGATAAGCCAGAAAAAAATAATCTTATCCTTATTTTCCCTGTGATTAAAACAGGTCCTGACAATTAATAGGAAGTTAAATTCAAGCAAAGCAATGTAAAAGATGGATGATTAACCTTGTTTGATAGCAAAGCCGAAACATAAGCATGCATAATAATTATTTAATTCAGCCAATTAATTTGTTACCCCCAATTTTCAGAGGAAAGTTTTCACACACTATCTAGTCTTCCTCATGTTTAGTACTGTGATTTTGGAGCCTTTATATCCTACGTAGAATAGAAAACTATGTTTTTGTCTAACAAAAAATAATGCTAATACTTAAAACTGTTAAAACATGCATCTTGCTCCTGCAATATTCAGAAATGACAGAATACATATGCTTTTGCCAAAGTCAGTTCCTTTAGACTGACTCAGAGTTTGTGTTTTGTTTTATCTAAAGTAACATTTATTTTTCCTTACAGATAAAGCCCACAGTCAGAACAGGAATAAACAGCTTGCAAGGGAGCTTAAGCAGATAAAGCAGTAGTGCCAAAGGACAGCAGGTTCTGACATCAGCATCCCACATAACATACCGACCCAACACTACTACTAGTACACTTAGAAGCTAGGTTTTAACCATGCATCCTCTCTGGATATCAAAATAACAGCTAAGTTCAGACAGAAACCTTAACTAAAAAAACTGAAATAAAAATCTTGAATAGCACTCTAGAACAAAGAGTCATTCTGAAAGTGCTGAATTGATAAGCCATTAAAAGTGCACAGCAATGACATGCAATTTTAGAGGAAGAATTATTCACATGTATACTACTGCATATGTGAGTCAATATTCAGGTGTAACAGGTCTTCCAAATCTGACATGGTTTAGAACAAACAAAACATGCACATGAAGACACCTAAGATCTGCTACCAAATGAAGCTTATTGAATTGTCTGCATTACAAAGCAGCAGAACTACTTCTTTCTCTCCCTTTACCCATTCCGTGTTGAAAAGAGTTTCATCACTGAATCTAATACAAATATTCTGCCTTAAATATGCCCTCAAATGAGTAGCCAGGATGGTTTGTCTCTCTTGACCACTCTTTTACAGCAACCACCAACTGTGCTTTTCTGATTCATTGCATTTCATTTCATTGCTCTTGATTCTAAAGGGGAGAGGAGCTGACTTGAATAAAGGAATTTTGTGCTCTTTACCTCAAGCATCATTGGTCCAAGTGCATCCTTGTCAATGACACTCTGACCCGTAGATGATACGTCTGCTTTTTGCACTTCATCTTCATTAGCTGCTGCTGCTTTTTCTGCAATAAAGAAAAGTATGTGTTAAATGACAGGGCAGTGCTCAGTAAGAGCTCACCAAGTATTGAGACGAGCTAGAAAATGGTTATGGTGCAGCTACTCTGAAAATGAATCATAAAATGTTTTGGGTTTGAATGGGCCCTTAAAGATCACCTAGTTCCAACCCCCCTGCCATGGGCAGGGACACCTCCCACTAGATCAGGCTGCTCAGTGCCTTGTCCAGCCTGGCCTTAAACACCTCCAGAGAAGGGGCATCCACAACCTCTCTGGACAACCTGTTCCTGTGTTTCACTACCCTCACTGTAAAGAATTTTTTTCTTTTATCTAGCCTGAATCTACCGTCTTCCAATTTACATCCATTATATCCAGTCCTTCCATCATATACCCTATCAAAAGTCCTACCCCTGCCTTTCTGTAGGCCCCCTTCAGGTACTGATAAGCTACTATGAGGTCTCCCCTGAGCCTTCTTTTCTCCAGGCTGAACCACACCAACTCCTTCATCTTGTCCTCATAAGGGAGGTGCTGCAGCCCTTTGATCATGAGATTAAATAGTCTCCCATAATAATTAAATGGAAGCATGACTAGTATATTTGCTTCGCAGTTTTGAAGTTTTATGACACAGATTAAATAATTTCTGCTGTTCCTCTGCCAGACATTTTACTGAACTACAAAACAAAGCACTGGGCAAAGACAAGGACTCCTGAAGGTGCGATGAGCAAGAACCAGTATCAAGGTACATTAGGAGGCTGATCTAAAGAGCAGACAAATCTCACAGCTGCACAACTTTTCCACAATCATTGTATTTAGTAGGAAAAATATTAGTCCATGCTCTACTGTTTCATTACTAAGAAAGTACATTGTCATTTTTCTGCTCCCATGCCTCCACCCATTTTTATTATCACATAATTTTCATACTGCCTTATTTACAAATCTTGTATTAAAGCTACACACAAATTCAAGTGCTGTATTTGAAAATTACAGGCAAGAAAGTAACAATTTAAGGTTTCTGTAGCATAACGCCACATATTGCAACACATATATAGTATCAGTAATCACATCCAACTCCAAATGTAAGACATACTCATACATACTAGAACTTTCAAATTAAGGGGTTTATAATTCTTTTCAAGTAATGGACTGTATGAATTTTTCTATTCCAAGAATTACATTGGTGTTTGAGGGAGAAGTATTAGAAGTTATAAAACCACTACATAAAATACATATTCAACACTACAGGTTAATGAAACAAGCAATTTAGTTGCTAGTTCTACACTCAAAACATTCCTCTTTAATTTTTCAAGTAATTACATGAAAGCTAGGGCTATGCTGCAATCAACATATTAAAAATCTTTAAAGATTTTTTATTTTTAGTAATATGCAACAGACTATTTTAATAAGCAGGAAAGCACACTGAAATGACGATAACAAGAAATTACACCTTCTACAGCTACAAACCAGAAGAAGATTCATTGTAGGAATTACTGAAATTACCCTGGCAGGTGGATCAAAGGGCCTAAGGAAAATCACCCTTACTGAAAATTAAAGCATCAGTCATACAAATAGAAATATATCCAAATGCACAATTATTTTTCCAATATCTGTAAAACTTCAGTACTGTACCCAAAGCTCCTCTGAACTCTTTCATTGGCAGAGGTTATAAGGTCAGTGTGAAAATACGTTACTCAGACATACAGCAAAGGGACATAAAGGAACTGCTTCTGAGAACCTAGAAGCCATTCTATCAGCAATCACCTGCTAGAAATAAGGCTTTGGTCTTATTGGCTATCTCATCCTAGATTTCTACAGCTTTCTGCTTCCATGAAAAAAAGGCACAAAAATCTTAGCTGTCATTATTCACAATAGTGAAAGAAACAAAACTATTGTGAAGATGGACTGTTGCAACTAAAGGAATAACTTCAAATTACTCTTATTTGCATAACCTGGAATAAATACATATGACAGAAATAACCACTAACCCTTTCTCTGGTGCTTAAACTCACCAGGATACAAAATAAGTATTTCTGATTTGGACTGAGGAATGCAGTGGGATTTTTTTTTTCCCTTCAATCTTCTTTTGGCAAAAAGCAGAGATTAGAAAAAAAATTAACAACCTTTCCCATAACTACAATTTCGCAGAATTGGCACCACACGGTGATAAAACACTGAAAACTATTCTAAAAATTGTGGAAGAATTATAAAAGATTCTAAAAATAGGGCTAAGCTATTGATAAAGTCTGCAACAATATTTGTTTCCCATCTGTTCCTGGTAGCACAAAGTGATCCCTGGTTTCACATTGCAAAATACTATAATGAATACGGATGCCAGACTTCTGCTTTCATCTCCTCACTGCTTCAGCCATTGATACCATCATGAGTATTAGAGAACATGGGATTATACTCCATGAAATAGAAGTGGAAGGACTGCTGATAAGCCACAGCAACAATGTGAGAGCTCAGACACTACCCAGCATTTCTAGGTTTCACTAATTTACAAACACTACTTTTACTGATAACTTTTCACATAATACAGAACATTTGCTGCTGATGTTTTTCACTCTTAAAACCACAGGCTTCATTCAAAGCACTAAGATACATATGAAAACAGTGGTTCTCTTTTATGCATCCTGGTGAGGTTTTATACAAAGAAAAAGGATATAATTTTAGTTACTATAATGGTAATCAACACAGAAGCAGCAATACCAGGACAAACCAAGGTCCTCCCAAGCCTTGTGCCTAGTCCCAGCTTTCCTGTCTGGTTCCATTTCCCCCCTTTGATTTCTGACTGCTTCCATTCCACCATCAGCTGTCCCCCACAACCACTTAATCCCTCCTTTTCCTTTCAGGAATCCTTTTATGCAAAGGGCCCAACACCTATGTGGGATCAATACACACAGCGAGTGCTTCCTAATGGAAAAAGTCTAACAAATGGAGAAAATACAAAATGCTATTTAGACATAAATGTTGCCTCTCCCTGTGATGGTGATAATGTACACAATACTGTGTTGATTAGGCATTCCAGAAAGCTTTGTAGAACACAAGCATCCCAACGTTATGAACTTCAGAATTAGATCTGTAACTTAATTGTATAAGAACTTAAATGGACAGAGAGCTAAGAAGAGACTACACATTGAGGCCCCAGGTCCCTAGCATCATTCTGTAGGAAACCATGGCCCTAAGACAGCTTCCAAGTAGGAACAGTGGTAACTTGCATTGAGGCAATAAGCTGCAGCTACTGATAATGTTGAGCTGTGCAATAGATTATCCATTTATGACTGAACTACAAAGCCTCTCAAGAAGACTCTATCAGCACACACAGGAAAAGCAAGTGTGAACTCTTGTCAGCAGGGTGGCCCTGACAGACAGACATGGGGGAACAGCTTGAAACACAACTCTTCTCTTCAGTGATACAGCACGTGGAGATAATTGAGAACAAAAATTTGCTGCAGGAAGGTTGGAAAAAATCAACAACTGATATATGAATTTCTAGTGCTGACAACTCCTGTGCATTTATCACAAGTCAGTACTTCTCGTTTTTCTTAACGCTTCCAGATACTGGCGTTAAGCAGTGGTGCAAAAATGTAAAGTTTACTTTTCCTTTCTTGACTTCTATCTTTTTTAGGTTCACTGGAGGCCCTACAAACAAACTGAAAAGCACAGAGAGTTTATTATTTCTGCAGCAGATCAATGATTTTTGAAAGCTAGGGGGTTAGGAAAACAGCTGCAGAGGTCCAACCTTGCAAAGCCTCTCGGAAGCCTTTTTTCCAGCCTCATGGGAATTGCTGGTATTACCCTGTGACAAACCACAGCCTCTAGATTTTTCCGCTGTGGCCACTAAAAGAGGGAAAGCAGGAGCCGGTTCCCTGCTCTCACACCTTCCGGCGATGCTGCCTCCCAGAACAGCGATGCCCCTGTTCCAATGCAAAAGGCTGGGAAAACGTTACCAGGCATCCTATGGGCAGAGAGGCAAAAATAATGAGTGGAAAGAGAAACACAGCCTTGTGTTGGTGGAGGAAGTGAGCAGGGTGGAAATAGGCTTCCCACAGCTTCGCCTCCCCACGCGAATTCTCTGCTGGAGGTTCAGCTTCAGCATCAGCCTCCGGCGTTTCATCAGAGAGGGAGTGTTAAATTAGAAGCTGGCCCCATCCTTATGAATACAGCTACCAGGGATCAAGCATATTTTATCTAAATTACAGCGGAATAAACTTCATGCACATGAAATAATTATTAGCTCCGCTCAATTAAGAGTTTAGCCTAGAGAGAGAAAAGAATTTAAATAAAATAGAAGTGCTCCTTAGAGAGACACTACAAAGAATATATACATCCAATTATGTAGCGTTTTAGTGATGTGTGTAATTTAGATTTTAAACTGTGGATATGTTTACAATAGTATTATAAGTAATATACTAAAATAAATATTAATATTTTCAATTGGGCAAATTCCTAGCGATCAACTGTATTTACTTTTCTCTTTTAATATACAGAATAAAGAAGAAAGAACCAAACCCTCACAAATATTTTCTGACAAATTTATCAGTGGGAAAGCCTTGAGCTTTATTTGAAGATCATTCCTGCATCTGAAAGGAAACCTTTGTGAAGTCACATTAAACAGAAACTTATAAGTTAGAGAAAGAGAAGCCAAAAGAAATACTCTGAAGTGTCCTGCTACATTTTAACTTAGGAAGCCGTCCTGGTTTTCCATCCTCCCAACTCAAGCTATGTTGGTTCCCTCTGGATTTCTGACACCAGATTCAGAAGTGCCACTGACAGGCATCACCTTCTCTTGGTTGTATTTCAAACCCTCCCTTCCTACAGGTGAGCAAGGCAGGACCAGCTGAACCACTCAAAAAAGCTCTCTTTGTCTGTACTCATGCTCTACTCCAACTTCCTTAATGAAACTGCCTACAGAAATATTTCCCTCTTCACACTCTCTGCAAAACCAAAAAGCATCTTCAAAGTAAAGAATGAAACTCTAGTGTCTGCAAAAAGGCAAATCATAATGGGAAAAAGAAAATTTACATCAAAACCATGTTTATTTTTCATAGGAAAAACACTTCAGGTTCTTCACAGAAGAAAAGAAACAAACTAAGAAACACTAGTGAAACCTTGGACTGGACACCATCCATGCTCTGGTAAGAAAAAAAGGTCAAGAGAGAAGAATTTGTAACAGGTGGAATAAAATTCAATATCCAATACTGCTTAAAACAGGTTTTCTCAGATGCCCTATATAATTTCTGTTCTTCATAACTATGTCACACCCACCTCAAAAAATTTACAGTAAGTAAAAAATATAACAACTCTGCAGATCAGAAAAGTCACACATACTAAGAAAGACCCTTTTAACAGTAACAGTAGAATCACTTAAAAGTGACTTTAAGTGATGTATAATGTTTAAATAAGCAGTTAAATTTTAGACTGCCACAGTCTTGAAAAAAACTTATCTTCTCCATTTTGCATGCATTCACAAACTACTTTTGTCTTGCCTCTTTCATGTTTGTAAGTTTACCCTGCGTGATTCTTTTGATTTCTTCTGAATTACCATGCAAAAATAAAATCCAAATGAACAACCAAGGGAACAGTATGTATGTAACTGGCCAAAGATACATATAGTACTGAAAAATGATGCTAACATTTAATAGAAAGTACACTTAGCAAATGGGTAAATTTTAGCTGATGTTACAGTTTTGAAGATCTGATTTAATGCCATTTTAAGTATTAGATTTTAGAACCAACAGTGTATAATTACTGTGAAGTAATGATAGTGGTACTGGTCAGAAGGAGGTCTGTAGTGTGAATAGGGCTATATAAGAAGTACCTTAAAATGTGTTGTCTTGAATTAAAAAAGCAAAAGAAAAAAACAAAAACCGAAAAGCTCTGGTAACATGAGTAGTTTTGGATCACTACACACAACGAAGCAAAGCAGTGAAGAACATGTAAGTTATTTTGATGCTCGGTTAACCACAGGAAAGTAGCTCTGCCTTTAGCTGAGTAATTCAAAGCGCTACAATCCATGGTTCACATGGAACTTGATATCCATATGCACGTTTCTTACCCAGTTCCCACTGCCTTGACATATAAGCTGTTTTTTTCTCCCTGAAAGCAAGTAATTTTTCAAAAGACCAGTGCCTAAGGAACAGCAACTATTTCAGCAATCAATTTTAAGGCCAGCTTATCCCATCCCGGTGAATAAAGTTAGCTACTATTTTAGGGAAGTGATTATGTAGTGAGGTTGCTCTTTCATCACGCAGCATACATCTGTCCAGAGTAAAGAAGCTATTAGACTCTTGAATACATTTTTTCCCCTTAGAAACTATAGATCAAGTCTTACAGGAAAAACTATGCAATATCTCAGGAAGGTTTTAAGAGGTAAAACAAGGGAGAATTATGCATCTGCACTGGACTAAAATTAGAAAAGCTGCCATATGGCTCCGTGAAGCCAGCAGCACGTTCTTATTCATTAGGAAGCATTCTGCTAACATAAAAACACAAGGCCTTCCTGTGCTCTCCAAATGTGTTTATCTTTTCAACATTAATGCACGATATATCATCAGGCTGCTGAAATCTCCTGCAGTGCATATTAAAAAAAGCACAGCTGCACTTTTTCTCAGCACATTTGCTCACTGCGAGCAGTCCAAGAGTGTGGCTCTGCCCACCTCCCCAACACACAGCCCTCTTGTTAGCAGGGCCTGCCTCCCCTTGGGTTGGAAAGGGCCACTCGCCCAGCTCAGCAGCACCTCACACGTCTCCCCCTGTTTCTCCCCACCCACATGGTTCAGCTTCATACTTACTGCTGCTTGCGGAAACTCACTCAAATGGTAAACAACCCTAGGGCTAAAACTGAAAGTCCTCAGAAATTTCTAAGCTCAAATACTCACTCAGAAGTGCAACACCTACAACACTGCAATTTCACTATGGTTTTAAACTGAAAGAGGGGAAATTTGGATTAGATATTAGGAAGAAATTCTTTACTGTGAGTGTGGTGAGACATGGAACAGGTTTTCCAGAGAAGCTGTGGCTGCCCCTTCCCTGAAGGTGTTTGAGGTCAGATTGGATGGGGCTTTGAGCTACCTGATCTAGCATCCCTGTCCATGGCAGAGGGTTGGAACCAGATGACCTTTAAGGCCCCTTCCAACCCAAACCATTCCATGATCCTTTGCTGCAGTACTTTCAAGTTCTAATTGGAATAACTGCTGTCCTGTCCCTGCCTTCCTATTGTAATGAAGCATCAGAAAGACATCAGCTCTTTAAAAAGCTTCATATTCTCATAAAATTACCAAATATAAGTAAGCATTCCTGGAGCTTTCCAAGCATTGAGTGATGTCTACTCATAGAAAAATTGTTAACAGTAGCCAGAGTATAAAATTTTCGTGGGCACTGAAAGTAAAACAAGTACTGAAAAGCCATGATGGATTCAGGAATAGCAACAAACGGAAGTAATAATACATAAAATTAATACTAGTTTCATTTCTCTTAATAAATGTGACATTTCTCCATCATTCTTTTTTGTCTAAGTCAGCATTTTTGTCATTCAGTACTACTTCTGCAAGAAGTACTGCCTCAGCAGTAATTGCCCCAACTTGGTTAAACTGGAACAAGGACAAAAATAATGAAATTCAACTCACCAAGAATAATATTTCACTGCTGGACAGAAACAAGCCCAGTATCACTGTATGTTATTTTTGCTAGATAGTTTAATACGCATTTGACTACTTTTCCTTCATTTTCTCTCATTATTACAGAATCAACAATATACTTCTTGGAGGTGAGGATGAGGATAGGTGGCAGTGTTGGAAATTCCCCTTCCTTCCTCCCCTTGGCCCAGTCTGCTGCAAGCCCCATGAGCTAAGGGGCTCCCAGCACACAGCTCCATTCAGAGCAATAAGGCTGACTCTCACCCTCTATAAATACACTTAAATAGTTCCTCTAAAGATTGCCAGCTCTTGGATTTAGCAGCAGCAACTAAAAGTGACAATGTTGCTTACAGAAATAGCATTGTTTGCAAAAATATGCACCTACTATTCCCAGATTTATCTACTTAATGCAGTGGCGGAGATTATTCACATCAGAAGGTCAATAGCTTCTGGTGAACTAAGGACTGGGGACGGAAGTAAAATGTAGAATTAAAACCCACTCACTGCTGCTTAACTGAAGAAAAAAGTGTCTTATTCGGGACCCCAAATTCATAACAGCTTCATCCATGCCCAGCATGTAATAAAAATATAAGACAACACAGCAAGAATTATTTCCCTGCTGAGATTATTTATAGTATTTTTATTTATCACTAAAGATTCAGAATGATAACTGACATCCTACCATTTAACTAAAATCTAAATTAAAATGAAAAGCAACCAGGACCCAGAATCTACTTCTCACCCCATGCTTTGCTTGAAACTATGTCAAACGACCACATGATGAGTGGAAAGCTGTTGAGTGTGGAATTAAGCTTCCATATCTCAGCCTTCACCTGCTGACCTCCTGGACATGATGCAACACTGGCCTTTTCTGATGAGTTTTCAAAAAATGTGGAAAGGAGTACAACTGGGTGTGGTTTTACTCCCACTGAGTTTTTAGACACATCTCAGCTTATTAAGATGTTTATGTTCAATATAAGCTTTTGTATAAAATAAAAGGGGGTGCATAACTTGCAAACTCATAAATCAAATGTGTGTGGGGAAATTCCTATGTTTTTAAGTTGTATCCTTTCTCCTTTCTCCAAAAAGACAAATAACTCTGTCTTCTCTGTGTATACTGACTGGCTAGGGAAAGGGCATAAATAAACCCATCATCAAATGTGCTGCCTGTGCAGGAGAATTCCACACATGGCTAAAATCCAGGATGGTGCAGATAATTTCTGTATTGTTGGGTTGGTTTTTTTCATATATTCTTCCTAGGAATTTCCCAGCAACATTTAGCCATGGGCATAATTCAAAGCTCTGGTTGAGGTATAATTTAGAATATTTTAAAAGTGCCTAAAACACAGTACATATACAACAAAGGGATAGTCTTGGTAGATCAAATACATTGGCTATCAATGCCTCAGCCAAAAGGATGCTCTATTTAATAGTCATTAGGCTATTGTGAAATCCGATAAGCAGATTCAAATATATGTATCTGTAGCTGTATACACAAACACTTAGATACCCAGGGAACATGTTGGCATTTAGATGACTTCAAAACACTCGTTTAAACTACTCAACTGTACATGATGATAACAAATGCCATGCATCCATTAGTGTTGACCTCAAATCTGTTATGTTAATATGGCTGAATTTCAAAAGAAAGAGCCAAGCTGACTGACCTCTGCACTGAAATACTAGATACAAATATTTGGGATCACTCAATTTAACAAAGTAATTATTTTCTTTGCTATATACTGAATTAGGGCAGATAATTTTACTATATTTCTTGGCATTTACAACTTTGTAAGTGTTAGATATTTTGTTAATGGGTAATCTCATCTTGTTTTGATAATACATCTCTAAAAACAGCTTTGATATGAATGTTTAAATAGTGGGAGCCTGATGTTCTTAAGCATTTTGGCTGAGTTGATGTTTTCAAAGACAAAATATGTGGCAGGATCTAATAATTTTGCTCGAAACAGGGCTCCATCACTGTCTCAGAAATAATGTATTGCGTTCACAAAAAGTTAACAACTCTCCAGTTGGTTCTTTTAGGCCTAAAAACACAGGGAAGATTTTGAAAATAAGGATAAGGGGTTAACACTCTTTAGACTACAATTTGCAGATGCAATTGCCAAGTTAATTAAACTTAAAGGTTTCCAAAACTTATGCCAAAATAACATACAGCAAAGGAATATTAATCTAGCTAGACCCCATTTCTTGAAGCCTCACTCTTATGTACTCAACAAACTGTTAAAAGGAAACAGATGACTCCCTTTCTCTGAATGCCACATCGCCATGATTACAAAATACCTTCTTTATTCTAGGATGCTGATGATAAATCTTTGTGACACACCAGATCATTCCCGACAACAGGCAAAGATCATTTTGCTGTTATAAATTGCCACTGGTGACTGCAAAACTTTTCGAGAGACTAATACAGGGCACCAAAAAGAAATGTGATAGATCATGGGTTCCCTATGAGCCCACAAAAGAAAAAAGTTTCCATAATAAAGCACAGACCAAAACGGAGCACAGATAATTGAAGACAGCTAAGGAAGAACAGAAACAAGTTTAATTTAATGTGTCCATGTTAACATGGATAACAGGGCTCCTGCTGCTTCTAATAGTCCAGATTAGAGTAGATAAATATTTCACAAAAAAGCTCTAAATCATTGAAGACAAGTAAAGTTTTCTTCCTATAATAGTTCAGCGTTCAGAAATAGAATCTGGAGCCTCTCCTGATTTTTAAGGAATTTTTTAATGCAAATCTTTTCTGAAACTGCCTTTAAGATTAATTTCTTCTATTTCAACAATGGCTACATTATTTCTGGTGCATTATGAATACAGCATGGCTGTTAGAAGGATGGTAATGACTATTAACACATATCCTTCAAAATATTCTCTAAAATGAAAAGTTCTTTTTTCATTACTGAAGAAAAGTTCAGCTTATCTTGTTGCTAAGATTTACATCTAGACAAAGAGACTTTTAATCTCAATTACATTAATTTGTTCTGTCACATTTTAAAATGCCTGCTAATACAACTGATAGGTACAAATGGGCTCCCTTCAATAGATTGAACCATACTTGCAATTTAATTAGGTATTATCATTTCTTGTTTTTTATTTCAGAGTCATGAAGTAGGGACCGACCCCTAGTCTTAAATCAGTTGGTATGATCAATAAACAGCAAAATAATCAAACACAGATACTACTACTTTCTCTGTTTTCTTAGTAAGCTTTATCACTTCTCTGAGGGGAAACTTTGACCTGTCATAAAACCAATTCTCTCAACATCTAGTAGCTCACTGGAAAACATGCTCCATGTCATGGTGGTTGCCACTGCCATGACTAGCTCTGTAGCCTCCCTCCTCTTCCATAGCCCCAAGCTCCAGACATGTCACAGCCTGGCAGTGAAGTGCCCCCAGCTTGGCAGTTGTTACACTGAGCATGCTGAACAATGTAGCTTTAACCAAGTAATGCTGAAGATGATGTTCTGACTCCAGTTATGTCCCTGCTTGGCACAAAGGCTTACACAAGTCTGCCACCAAGCCCATAATAATCCAGAACGTTTTCCTCCTGTCTGTAATTAACTTACTCACAAAAAGGAACATGGGTGCCTGCTCTTCACTCACCTGAACACCAAAGTTACAGTTACTGGATTATGAGTCTACGTCAGCCTAAACATTTAAGGATAAGGAGTTTTGAGCTAAGCACCTAAATCCTGAATCATTTGCAGAGCTGGGTCAAAGCACTTGAAGAAAAACAACAAAGAAACAAAACCAAAAAGCTCCAACAAAAGAAAGTGAACCTTTCTAAAAGGTATAATCTGTTGAGGTAAAGGAAATACGCTCCTAGTCTGAGCTTCAAAGAAAGAAAGAATGAACCTTCCTCAACCATCACGGAGCTGAGAGAAAGTTGGAGTACTCAAAGAATTGGAAATGACTTAAAAAAGATCTTCTAGTCCAAAGTCCCTGCAGTGAGCAGGGCCATCTTGCACTAGATCAGGTTGCTCAGACCCTCATCAAGCCTGGACTTGAATGTCTCCAGAGATGGGGCCTCCATTGTGTCACTGGGCAACCTCTACCAGCGTTTCACACTCTCACTGTGAAGAACTTCTAATGTTTGATCTAAATCTGTCCATCCTATTTTGAAACCATTTCCCCTTATCCTATTCCTACATGCTCTGACAAACAGTCCCTCCCAGTTTTCCTGTAGGCCCCATTCAGGTACTGGTAGGTTCCTATGAGGTCTCCCCAGAGACATCTCTTCCAGGCTCAACAGCCCCATCTCCTTTCAGCCTGTCCTCATAGAAGTGCAATGACCCTGAGAAAGCCAATATCCTCCCTCAGACATATTTAATAAAGTTTTTATGGAATGGTTCTCTGCCTGTATCACTGATACAAAACCACAACAATAAAAAAAGAAAGCTTACTGGGCACCTATAGATTTTAGATTGCCAACTGCAAACGCATAATTAGATTTTGAGCATTAATTACAATCTCCTGACAAGCTTTATTACAATGTCCTGTTAAAATTGCATCTCTAGCAGCTAGATGGTGACTCAAATTCCAAGCTTAATGGTAATCATAATAATACTTGATATCGATCAGTGTAAGAGTGATTTATTACTAAGTTTGGTCATATTCCTTAAAATGATTTGATGATTTCTTACTGAAGCACTGAAAAAAACCTAACCAGTTATCAGAGAGATGACAGTGAATGGAATAAAACTGTCACAGGTACAGAAATGCTGGTGCCAAAATTATGGCTGAAGATACACTGCAGGCAAGAGGGAGCATAACTGGGGAAGAAGTGGAAAACAAAATGCAGGACAACTATAAAAAAGGAGAGAAAAGAAAACAATAAAGGCTGAAATACAAAGAAAATCCACTTTATGTAAAACACCACTTTGACTCAGCTCTTGACTGAGAGTACTGTCATCTGAAAAGTCATGGGAGTTATTAAGAAATAACTAAAAAAAACCAAAAAAACCCCTCAAACATTCAAATATTTCCTCCTAAGCTAAAGAGGTAAAAGGTTTCCTAGAAAAGAAATTACACAGGAAGAATTTTAGGTTACTGGCACAAAATACTTAGATATTTTTCCACTCAACACTAAAACAAACAAAGCAAGAAAACTCACAGGGTCCCCCTGAGTTTTCCGATCTATATTTGGAATTTACAACCTTGACACCTCTTCCTCCTCCTTCTTTTTTTTTATTTCCAAGTGAATCAAATGTTATGTATATAAGTACACTTCCTCTTCAATGTTGAACATAGGCCCAGACCGAAATCTGACACAGAATAATCTGTCTCTGGAAGACATCTCCCTCAGACGGATCATGGGAACTGCAGGTTGTTCCAAGTCTTTCTAGGAAATTGTGCCTCAGAAGAAAAAGTACCAGTAAAAGGTCAGTCTTGTTCATGTATTTTAAAACATTAAGTGACCACTTTGACTGTCTAGCTGTATCCCAAAATGTTTCACTGAATGACTCCTGCATCATGTCAAAACTTCCACTGAATTATGACATATATTTTGAAGGACATGCAAATCCATTCATGAAGGTTGACAGAACCTACTGATTTTTTCCTTAAGTTGCTTCAAATTTTAATGAATTTTCCCCTGCACTTCATTTTTATCTGGCCACAGATTTCAGGTGTCATGTAATATTCAGCCTTTGCCTGTTAGAGTCCTCTGTGTCACGCACAGAGGACTCCATTTTATTTTGTATTGGTGAGCAAAGCAAAGTTTGCAGGGACAAGCCTTTCTGGTTCAAGATGAATACATTAATACAGCCTCAGTCATTAGAGGTGCCACACCACACTTGCTTCTTCCACAGTACATAAGTACTATTTCAGGTTAACATGGCAGTTTCTGGAACATCACCAGCTAGGGAACATCTAAAGTCTTCTACTTTAGCAGAACTTAAATCTATGTAGTTTTTTGTCTACATCTTCTGACATCTGCTCTGATCTTGTGCAACCTAAAGAAAAGCTTTTAGATGGAAGAAGGAGACTGTCTGTGTGTGTGTAGTACACACAGGAGTACCCATTGTCTTGTAAAATACATATAGATGTGCCAACACATTTCAATGATGAAAGGAAAAAGAAGGCATATATGTCTTGGCTCTCTAATCATCTGTCTGAAGACATTCAACAGTGTACATGACAGAGCAATTAAAGCATTCACCACATCATCCTTCAAACTTGAGTCTACGCTTCTTTCCCTAGTTGCACACTGTGGACTTTTATAAAAGCAACTGAAAGCTAAAGTAGTAATCACTTTTCATATCCTCAGTCATTTCACATTCAAGGACTCCTATTTCTAACTAACTGTGCAGTTGTCCCTATGCACAATCTTTTACAGAAATAACACAATGTAAAACTTAGAACAGATGCAATTATCTTGGTTCTAGTTTGAACAGAGGAGCCTTTGATCAATATCTCTTTAATGTGCTGTCAATCCACAGGTTTTCAGGATTCAGATGTGGTATGAAAGACATTGCACCCTATTGTGAGTAAATATTACATAATAACTTTTCAGGCTGCAGTCTTTAAAAAGAAAAGATAAAAGCTATGTAACAAAAACCTAGTTCCTTATAATAGATGATCTTATTTTGACTGAAATATCATCACTACTCACAGTAAATTAATTTGTTATTCCATAAATTAAGCTACACAGAGACAGTCAAGGTAACATGAAGTTTCCTACTTCATTTATTTACTTGCTTTACATGCTGCTGTGATTAGTACATTGCACTCACTAATCTAAAGCACAGAATAAGTACTGGAGTTCTACAGCTATCCTCTTCTACACTGCATACTTTCCAGCAATAAGACATTACAAATACAAACATTAAGCCTTTTGAATTAGCAGCGCCCAGTTCTTCTTTAGCACCTAAACTCAGCATTCTTATTGATCACATAACTCTGAAGACAGAGCAGCTGGTGAGAATCACTAGATTCAAGACCTTAGCTCACATGGTGGATGGTTGGATGTCAAGCTGTATTTCTGGCTTTTATTTTTTCCTCAAATTTAAAATGCCAAATGCATTTATGATGTCTACATACGTTCATAAGAGATTGATCATGGAATCATAAAAGGAAAATGGTAAAGTTTTGAAGTTTAAAGTGCTCATTGACAGTTTAAATGCAGCCTGACAACAATACATTGTCTGCAAGGAGGCAGCCTCCAAAATCCTAAACTTCAGGAAGAGATGTCTCCATCCTTCTTATACAAGACATTTTTACTGCAGTCCCAGAAGTAAAGACAGAACCTTCTGTGATCACTAAATATTAAAGTAACAAACCCAAAACTTTAATGAAAATATTCCTGTAAAGAACAAAGAGAGAATACTTGAGTCATATCCCCCCAAAGCACATTAAATGTATCAGAAGAAGCTCAATCCTTTGTAGCATTTCCCAACATTGGCATTACAGACCTCTTAGACAGCAACCATCTATGCACCTATAGAACATAAAATAAACAACTAGTCCCACTAAACAGAATTGTCCTCTCTTTTAGTAACTTAGAAGTTATGAAAAAGAACAAAATAAAAATTAATGAAAAGCAAAATAAAAGTTGGATGCAAACCAACAATAATGTCCCACTAATTACTATTTCTGCCTGAAAAAGGCCACTGCCTCAATGATGAGGAGTATTTACTTTCTCTTCAACTTTGAGCCACACCTTGGAGCCAAAGCTTAGATTTCTGGCCTAAAACTTTCAAGCAAATTATCCCTAGAACTGAAGTAATTTGTCATTGACAAAGGTGAAATCCACAGATATGAGACATGTCTTGTTAAGAGACAGTCATTATCTGACACCCTAAAATGTCAAAAGAGCACCAAGAAGCTATGGGTGTTAGCCCACAGTTCTGTCATTGCTGGCACGCTTGGATCCATGTCAGAGGGGGCCCCACCAAGGACTCATAGGAAGATAGATCCTCTCTTCCCTCACCAAGCCAGTCAGATCAAAAATACTGTTCCCTGCATCTGCACAAGTCCTACTGCCAAGGCAAGGGAGGGAAGGGAAACTCCTGATCAAAAGGACAGCAGAAATGGTGGAACCATGGCTTTCAACAGCTGCCTTATTTCCTGCAGATCAGTCTGCAGCCTGCACACCAACATCTTCAAGGGCACTCTATTAGTACTCTTAGTCAAAATAAGGAAAATCAAAATAGATCTAAATCTCCCTGTCAGATGAAGAGTAAACAGCCTCATTAACTTTGGGGAACAAGGCTGTATTTATTCTAAATTGGCAGACAGAACTTTAACCATGATAAGGAAGTAAAAAACAACAGCCCACTAAATCTTGTTAAGTGCATAGATTTTGCACTGGTTTCACAATTTTGATGACCAGTTTCATTATTATTTTTGTCTCTTCTCTTGAGGCAAGAGAATCACAGAATTGCTGATTGGTTTGGGTTGGACAAGAGTTTTAAAGATGATTGAGTTCAACCCCTGCATCTTCCACTAGATTGTGTTGCTCCCAGTCCTGTCTAACTTGAGCTTGATCATGTCCAATGATGGGGCATCCACACCTTCTTTAGGCAACTTGTTCCTAGGACATCTTCCTTATGTCCAATCTAAATCTATCCTCTACTGACTTAAAACTTTTGCCCTTTGTCCTATCAGTACAGGTCTCAGTAAAATGTCTCTTTGTTATAAGCCCTCTTTAAGTATACTGTAAGGCTGCAATAAGTTCTCCTCAGAGCCTTTTTCTGTCCAAGCTGAACAATCTTAAACTCTCAATAGTTTAAGCCCAGTGTGGAGACAGCTATATGTCATAAAGGTATCTTCAGCTACTCCTTTCTTAAGTCAAATTAATTAAATTATAACATTGCTTCCACAGAAAACTATTAGTACAGCTAAAAACTTCTGTGTACATAAGCCCTTCCAACCCAAACCATTCTATGATTCTATGATAAGGACTAAGCCACTAGTCTGCATGATACACAACTCTAGTAAAATAATCAAACCCCAGAAAATGTTCCACTCGATGGGTCTGCTGGCTAATGACTACTTTTCATCAGAGCCAGAAAACACACTGATGTTCTGCATTACCTAAAACCAGTTTAAATTCTTCAGTAAACCTGTATTATTCTGAAGGTATGCAAGTTGTAAAATCAAAATGACTGGATATTTAGCCAAAAAGCTTTACAATGTACAGAGGAAGATCAAAGCCATTTTCAGAGCATCACTCTCAGCTGCAGGTAGAGAAGACAGTAAAGCAAATCCACTAATAGATTCTTTTGTAAATGTTCTGCATAAATTGCTTGACTTCACAGCACAAATTCCTCTGGCACTTAACTCAGTCTTAAAATCCCATCAGGCTGAAAGTACAGCACATATAAATAATAATAGTAATGCAGAACTCTTTAAAAATATTCAAATATTGTCATAAATTTTAAATCTCCTGCAATCTCAAATATGATTAACATAAAAAGTATAATTACAGCAAAATAGATTAACTGAAATATTTGCAAACCAAAACTGAAACAAAAATCAAGTCTGCATACACTCTCATCTTAATATCCTGATTTGGTAAGATATTTATGCACATAACTTTATAAACCTTTAAGTAGTTCCACTGACTTAACAGGGATTACTCATCTGTTTAAAGTTAGGCAGTTGCTTAAATACCTTGGGAAATATGAATCTAAATTCTGATCTGATAAATTCAAAGTAGCAGCAGCCAAAGTAACACCTCATAACAGCTTTAAGACCATGCTGTTTTCCTTTAGCCAGCAATTTTACTTGCACACTGGTGCTGGAGGCAGCCATAGATAATCTGCTGGAGTGACCCTGTGATTACTAAGTAGTCCTGCTATGGGAAAGCTCAAGCTGTTTTTGCTATCAAATGGGAAACCAGAAAAATGAGATCTATATGATTAACAAGCAGCCTTCTCTTTTAATGATACAGGTTCCATAGCTCTTTGCATGTGTCTCTTCACCAAGCACTTCTCCCAGTACTGTTTAGCCCTCACATGGTGATTCACTCTGTCCAAGCAGTCTTGTCCAGCTATTCTGAAAATAAGATCTGACAAAAGTGTACAGCAACAACTAGACTGATAGCCACCAACCTGCTATCTCTTCCCTGTAAAGCTGACCTACAGAACACACAAAACCTCTTCAGAAGCTGGTGACACATGAAACCTCGACTCTGCAGGAAAATGGAACTGAGACATAAAATCACATTTGGGAATACTCTGGCACAGCAGGTTATATCTCACTGTATTTGAGTATAAGTAAGACAAATGGATGCCATCCTAAAAAAAGCCTCTGTCAAACTGAAAGATATGGAGAGTAGAAGGAGAAAAATAAGAGATAGGGGCCTAGAGTTTAATAAAGGTACTCAGGGGATTTAAGAAAAAAACTCCGTGTCTTGTACTTGAAGTCAGGACACATACTTCAGCACTCCTGCTGAAGGGGTCAGAGGAGAATGCTTAGCTAGAGAAACTGCTGAAGAAGCTGAAGGTGATCTTCAGTGTTCTCTGTACCAACTGCATCGGTGATATCCAGAGAAGCGGGTAAAAGCACAACTAGATAATGAAGAAAAAGGAGGTTTCAAAGCCTGAACCAGCAGATGTTCAAGCAGTGAAATGTAACAAATAGTCTCTGCTTTAAAATGTGAGCTATTTACCTGCTGAGACCAAAGTTAGCATGATGGATAAAAAGAGCTTTAAACTATGGACAAAGGTTTCATTTTTGTACCCTGCTAAATACCTAGATGGAAAAAAGAAATCAGCTTAATGGGGACAGAGCAGCCAAAACCAAAAATGAAAATGAAAAACACTAACATAAGGAGAAGAGTCAGGCAGATGACAGTATTAGAGGAAAAGGAATACTACAGGTAGGAAAATAAATTAAGATTGACATGTTACAGTTCAATTGATTATAAACTAAGGAAGAAAAGATTCCAGAATCCTTTAATTTGCTTTCAGATTTTTGTTGTCTTCACATATGAGAAAACATTTTCATTAGCACTTATACAACCATAATGAATCTGTCTTAAGTGTTGAAGTTGCTCTTAAAAATAAGGTAGGATCCCAAAATCAATCAAACAGTATTTTACTAAATATAAATTTTTAAGTCCAATCAAATGGCTTTGTAGCTTCTTGGCTGCCAAGTCCATAATGGAACATTTATCCCTGATAGTCTTTATAATTGTCTAAAACAAGGTTTTTAATTAAGCAGGTGCAAATCAGAAGTTAAGTGTGCTGGCACACATCTGTGTATGTTATAAACACACTAGCAATACAACTATTATACTTTCAAAGTAACTTAACATATAATACTAGTAAGAAGTGAGCTTACACTTCCAGTCTCATGTAACATAACCACAAAACCACCATTTCATATCACTTTTATCCTAGAAATAAAAACCTGAATGCTTTTTTACCCTAAGTGCTCAAAACAAGTCTCAAATCCCCAGCAGAAGTATGCAATTCAGATTTACATGAATATAGCTTCTTTATGCCAACATTACAATTTTTCATCTCTGGACATCCACAAATCTCTGTCCAGTCACTGCAACATAATTTGACAAAAGTCCTAAGTAGAAAATTTGCAAAGAAACATTTTCCCAAATACTAAAAACATTTCAAAACCCACACATAACTACAGACAAAGCTTACATCTTCCAAATATCCTTAATTCTTCTAATGAATTCAGTTACATGCATATATTTATAACTTGCTTTAAAACTGTAATAAACCAAATCTCTAACATACCACAACTAAAGAATCTTTGAAGTATATACTGTGAGTAGGGAGCTAAAGATATTAGATGCAGTATTGAAAATATGTATTTGCATATAAAATAAATCAGGATAACATAACTAAATTTCTACAGCAAAAAAATCTATTCCTATTTTCAGCTACCAGCCCAGCAAGCTTGACAGGAGAAATGAATACCAATCTGTACTTCTTCCTCCCTCATTTTTATACCTAGAACCTAGAATAAAGTCTCCTTGTCAGAACCCAGTAGCAACTATAAAACCTGTTGCTTCCAGTGGCTTCACAAGGAATTTGTAACTGCATTTTTGAAGTAATTTGACTTCAACATGCTATTCTATTTCCAGATGAAGAAGAAAATTCCTGAAGAATTTTTCATATTTATTTAAAAACCCCAAACTCTTTACAAAAATTTCTAAGTAACAAAACTCTAAAGTAAGTTTTCACTCATTTAACATAATCTGGTTTTGAAGAAACATGAGTGAATCCACTGTGCAAACACTGGGTTATCTTGGTTTGCCCGTGTTCATCTAGAATCACACAGAAACTTTAAGACATTCATTCCATTTTCTTCTACAGGTATTTAGTGTAACACTGAGTATCAATAAAACTATAAGAAAATACAATCATTAACCTGAGTCTCATGACACTTTATCCAAGTACAGTATTATTTTCATTATTTTATCTATAGGTAATGCAAGTATTTGACCATTATAAAGGTGTTCTGATGTGTCTTGGTAGTGGAAAAGCAATCAGAAAAATCTGGAACAATGTGGAAGTTAATGGATTTAAATGGTGAATATACAATGGGTGTAGCATTCCCAGTGCAAGGTGATAAACTACCTAAAAACTCACAAGATAGTAACAGTAATAGCCTCATTAGGTCATCAATCTGTTTGCCCTGCTTAGGTTAGGTTTTCTGTGGCACTTGACAGCAGTCTGGGTGTACCGTTTGTACAGTTTGAATGTTGACTATTTGTGAGTGCTATTTATTAATGAAATACCTATTCCAAAACAGTGTTGTGTCAGAATATGCTGCCAGCTGAATTTTTTCTTAAATGGAGAAGTCTTTTAAACTATAAAAACAATCAGGTGTAGCTTTTATGCAGAAATCTGTACAACGTTTTAAAATTACTTTAAGGAATAATTTGCAATATTCTCATCATTGTTCCTAGATGCTGAGCTGATATTAATGACTATCTTGAAGATTGTTATTGTTTTGTAATGCTTCTTCAGAGAGGCTGAAAGTCTAGTCTGCATAAGATACATTTTGTGTAAAAACCCAAGCAGTTACCAGACAGTCTAATTGTTCTCAGTTGAAGAACCCTGTGTAACAAATAAACATAATGAAAAGTAATTTAGTATCCTCATTGCTCAAGGATTGCAAACTAATTTTACTTGTCAAAATAAAAGATTCACAGCATCTTTTGAATTGTATTTTTGGTTGGTTTCACAACAAAAATTTGTGAGCTCAGAAAATGAGGTGCATATTCAGCTCTGCTACAATTCTGGCCTATGACAGCTTAAATAATTTATGCATAACCCTGATGAGTGTGAACATTTTATAACAATATGAAACTGGTTTTTATGATATGAGTCCTGAACAATAAAACCCTGGATTTGTCAAAGTTGCCATTATTTAGAGCCAGATTTTTAGACTAGATGTTCTAGAACATAGAGAATTACCAAGTGGTTGCTCCCTGGAGCTTAAAAGAAAAAAGAAGAAAAGACAAGAAGGAGAAAGAACCCAACAACCCAGCAAAGTGCAAAAAGACACTATCCCAGGTTATGAGGTATACTTCTAATATGGGGCATGGCAGCTTCGCTAGAATAAACATTTAAAAAATAATTAATGGCAAGCTAGCAGCAATAAGATGAGAATGAGCTGAGAAATAGGAACAGTCTTCAAGATTAATCAATTAGAGCCACTTTGGAGGCAGCCAACAGAATTTGACACTTTCCACTTGCCATTTAGCTTTGAATAGGCTGATGCTGAAAACTGCAGACCTACTTATCTACTTGTTTGTTTTAGAAATAAAGCAGTTTCTAAATTATGTAACATGCAATCTGCACTTTGTAACTTCACACATACAGCATGGAAAAGGAAGCATCTTTTTTTCACACAGAAATCACAGAATACCAAAAAAGTGAAAGATGTTAATTGGAGTATTTGAATAACAAATGAATTGCTGTAAACAGTTTATGAAGAGATTGCAAACTTCTATATTAAAAGAAAAACGATATGCACCTACTTGAAGAATCTGAAACTGCCCCAAACACCTGCAGTGCTATTCATGCCTGCCCAGACAGACCTGTGCCATGAAACTCACTTCAAAAAATGTGAAGTTTCTAAAAGATTTGAGTTTTCTTTCCTTTAAATAGGAAATATACCAAAAGAAAAGAAATACAAAACTAATCTTCTAGACAAAGAACAGGAAAAAAACTGTCATGTTCTCTGGTTTACATTTATAACAAGACCCTATCTAGAGATTAGAATAGTTTGAAATCTATTGTAGTTGAGGATATGATGTCATCATTTAAGGGACGCAGATAATTTAGTCCACAGTATCTATTCATACCAACAAAAGAATGCAAGATGGGGGGGACACAGAATACTTTCATATACCAAATTATTCCTCTTCATAAAAGTGTACAAATAGTTTTTTAATTTTCCCCCAAAGCCATCTGCTGGTTTAACTTCTGTAAAGCACAACTAATCTCATTTACATTAGATGCATACATTGGAGTGATGGACTTTCCCCTCTTCTCTAGGCAATTTCTGTATTTTCTGGGAAGCTTATTTCTAAAATACTGAACATGATACTTAACATACTGGGTTTTACAAGACAATACAGCATTTTTCATTACTGATTAAAGACAGTGACTTTGCTAAAAATAATGATCAACACAGAAAGTATTTTAAGTCAATTAATTAGTCTTACCTTGTTCTTTTATCTGACGAATTTGCTTCACAGTTTCTTTCAAGATTGCACATTTGTCAGGTTTAAAGTTAAAGTTGTCAATATCATTAAAATTTGCAAAAATCAGCTCTGCAAGTTCTTCTATGTATTTATTCTCCTGCTCACGATTGCGTTTCTCAGTGCTTCTTTTAGGGCTGTAAGAGGAGTTTATAAAATTGTTGCATTTAATGTAAGCTTGTTCGACTTCTGGTCAGTTTAAAGATGATTTCATACAGCATGAGAGTAATATAAGAAAAACAGAAATGCCCCCTGTCTCTATAAAACATATAACTTACAAATTTCTCAAGCACTAAGATTTTCTCTGAAAGGAGGAAAGGAGCACTTAAAAAGACATTGCTCTTTTTTTTTAATCTCTAGTGGAGATGACTTTATTTCAAAAGAGGTTTGGGATATGAAATTCAAAGTAGAGGATTAACATTTACAAGTATCCTTTCTTACCACATCAAAAATTCTAGAAGTACCAAATAATGACAATGTGTAAAAAAATTAATCACTTTAGACAGTTAAGCTACACAATACACGCTCCCTACCTCCTTCTAAAATTATAAAAAACAGATGTAGGAAAAAACTTGAGTTGTTATGCTTAGAAAATTATTTCTGTTGGTAAGGCAAATACTATAAGATTGCAAAATACTCTTCACATCCCTCATTATGATATATGAGAGAGGTGCTAGAAAATCTTAAGACTTCCAGATGAATGACTGATTAGCCAAAAACTATTTTTACATAGCTCCACCCAAATTGTCTATGTTATCACTTGGCTGGATTTAAAACAAACCAGACCAGAAAATAAGAAAAGACAAGACCTCCTCCCTCTGCATCCCCAAACCCACAGCAACACAGAACTACTCAATCAGATTAGTTCGGTACTGACTTCACTTTGCAGGAATGAAAACTTTATAATTTTCTAATGATTATGAAAAATACGTGCAAATGTAGTATTTTTTTCTATGATCTTTCAACATCTTTAGAAATAAACAGTCTAACCTGGGTCCAAGCTGATCGGGATCCTTGCGCTTTCTCGACTCTGCCCTGGATGGGTCAGAGGTATTTTCTCCCATCCCACTCATCTTGAACACATATCAGCAACTGAAAGGAAGAAAGTGCAAGAAAGGGTTATAATGGAAAGCCATGAATTCTTTGTTCACATTCCTAAGTTTCTTGTTCTGTGTTTGACTCAGTTTTACTTGGTAAATCTATCATATGAAGCACGAGTTTGCTTGAAAGGTACCAATAAAAATATCACATTTATGACCCCACAAACTGCTATAGAAAAACTCCTACAGAAGAAAATTTGTGGTGAGCAAGTAAAACGCTATCATCTATTTGATTGTTAGCAATCATGTAAGAATAGATGAGTACGTTTTGTGCCTGGGTTGTTGAATTTTCATGACGATTTCACAAGGTTGAATGAAGAAAGACAAAGGAAAAGCCATAGTGCCCCACAACAAGAAAAACATAACAGCATTGAAATACATGAAGTATCTATCAAAGTTACATGAAAAGGCAGCACATGCAGCTTGAGTTGAAAGTACATGTACAATATCACAGAAACAGAACATCTGCCAACACTAGAGATCACTGAGGAACTGATAAGTGCTTTGTGCATACAGTCCACCACTTGTTAAGCTATAATGTTAACAAAACACTCTTGTATTATAATTTGTGCAATAAACAGCTCATGAAAATCCTGCCCCATTCTGTTCTATGCACTGCAGCTGCCCATGAAACTCACCTGCCCCAGATTACACACTCCTCAGTAAGTACTGATATTCTTGAGGCAGAAAATACCATTACAAAGAGCATAAAGAGGTGATGAAAGTGATCAGTGAACAACACAGGGAAGTCCTAGCTCACCATTTGCCTGGATGCTGCCAGGCTTGTAAGGATCATGGAAGAGAGGCTGCCAGAGTTTTGAAGAGCTCCTGTATTGTTTGGGATTAGCAGAAACATAAACATGAGGGCAATGAAAAGAGATGTGTGTCTCCAGAAGGTGATTCATACCATGCTATAGTAAAAGCTGCAACTTGTAATTCCAGAATCACTCTTCACTGACATAAAATGGAAATCAGGTGTCAAATCAAGGGGCTTCACTATGTCCTCCAGCCCCATCAGTTCTCTTCCTTCTGCTGGCCCAGTCAGTCATGTACTGAACTCAGTGAGGGAATGGCAGAGGGTTAAAATGGTGGTCCCCCTCTTTTTTTGACACAGCAAAAATATAGCAGCCACAGCTTGTGGTGGCAACAGATATTCACACTATAAACAGCCAGTGAACTGGCTGAATGCAGGTATGGGCAGAAACAGCCTGGAGAAAATCTAGGCAGTTCTGCAGGGATGCTGAGGAAGGCTCCTTACTTAAACATGAGTGAACAAAAGAAGACCTGGAGCTTTCTCTGGTTCAGAGCTGAACACCACTGAATATTTTTCTGAAAATGTTTCCTTTCAAATCAGTTTGAAAAGAAAGTGGAGTAATTTCCTTTTTTGAGATACTGGTCAAGTTTCATGAAAACCACTTGATCATCCCTGAAACATATAGATCCCACTTGGTCCTTGGCATGCATGGTATCTGATCCTATTTGGAAAATACCTGGATTATGGTTTTTTTTCCAATTGTTTTAGCAATATATATTCATATGTTTATCTGTATGTATGCACATACTCCCAATATTCCAAGAACAACCCACTACAAGAAGTGCAAGAAGGCCCCGATTCTGCAGTAGAGCAGAGCTGAGCTCTCAAAGAGAAGATGCACCATTATAATTCTCATTATTCTGTACTTGGCAGAGAACTCCCAGTGACCCCAGTCAGGGCATTCACAATGCCACACCAATGCTGATCTTACCACAGAGCATAGAACATCTACCACATCTTCCAGTGTGGCCTATCACACTGGTTGTTGCTTAACAATGATGTATATTCATCCATTTCTAATTACAGTAGTCACTCACATCCTAATTTATCTAAATATAAAAGCAGAAATACATATTTGTCTAACTGCCAGGGCATAATGCACCTCCTTGAAAATATGTAATTTCAGAAGTATGCAACAGTAGAGCTTCAAGGAAGGAGTAATATACTATCTTATTACAAAAAAAAAAAAAAAGATAATTAAAGGGAAGTTGTGAGGAGACAGCAGTTTCAGGTCTGCTAGTGGATCTGGATCTGTCACTGGGTCTCTGTTCCAATGACTAAACTTTTCACCGACTGGGGTGAGAAAAAATCATCAATGCATTGAAAGCTGTACATTCCTGAGACCATCTGATCTCTGAGCAAGACTCAGATAGTGACCTAAAGTTCAGAAGAAAAATGAAACTGGGAAACTCCTTAGTTTCTTACGCTTCCCAAGTAATACCTGATAAATGCTAAATGGTTAACTCTTTTTCTTGAGAAAAGCAAGCACGATAATTAATGAAAACCTATCAATCATTCACAGAATCACACAGAATCACAGAATGATCCGGGTTGGAAGGGACCCCAAGGATCATGTAACTCCAACCCCCCTGNCTTAGTTTCTTACGCTTCCCAAGTAATACCTGATAAATGCTAAATGGTTAACTCTTTTTCTTGAGAAAAGCAAGCACGATAATTAATGAAAACCTATCAATCATTCAACACTCACCCTCTCCTTCAAGAGTATTAAAAATTAAAGTCAGAGGTAAGCATTTAGAGGAAATGCTCCACTCCCCCTTCTTCCCCAAGAAAGCAAATGGGAACAGTTACTGACAGTTCTCCCACCTACTCCATCAGGCATACTTCAAAGGGAAGTTTATTTTTTCAGGAAACAAAGTTTCACTGGTCGCTCCAATACATAGCCCAATTCTTCTTGCATTCACATTGATGTTAGCCTGCAGGAATTGCAGTATGGCTATGGTATCAGTATTCAGAGGACACATTAAATCCCCCACCATAAACACCGAAACTCCATCCCTCTCTATTTAATGGAACAAAAGTGGCACCACTACCATGAAACCAGCATCTTCTTCTCCTCCCCCTATTAAGAATAGTAGAGTCTAAACAACCAGTTTATTTATTATTACTATGATTTTATTAGCATTTACAAGTCATTACCTCTTCTTCTCAGCAGCTCTATCAGTTTGTTCTTAAAATGAGTAAACCATTTCTTACTATGCATCATAAAGATTTTCTGGCAATCTACCACCTAATACTATCATGTTCGCTTTCAGCTCCCCCGATGCCTAAACTAAAAATCATGTTCTAAACCTCAAAGACCAATATAGGCTCTGCAGCTCCTTTGCTGTAGGTGCCAGTGCTCCAGAGCAGAATTAAAAATCCAGACTCAGGTGCCTTGGAAAGTGGAGAGCTAAACAGGTGATACTTAAATCAATCTAAAAAAACCGACAGGCCAAAAGGAAAGTCACTCATCAGTATCCAGTAAAAATTGCTAAAATGAAAAGGATGTGCTCCAAAACTCCATCTTCCCCTGAGGATTCAGGGCTAACTGGGATATGTACAGTTTTGCTATTCCCTTGGGATTCAGAAACTACAATCCTCTCCTGAGTTAGGAGAAATAAGGAGGAACCACTTTTTAGAAGCTATGGCTAGATAATCTGTGTCCCTGCTCCTTCATAATACTACTGAAGTGGTGATGGGTGATGGAGATTCAGTTCACTCTTTGTAGAGGGGTTTCAAAAGTCTGTGTTTTTTAACACACAATACAGCCTCCTTGATTGTAAACTATCTGCTTAACAAAACTGTATGTTTATGAAGAAAAAAGGACAAGGTAAATTAACTCCTGCAGTGCAATAGGAGTTTTTATATTTTTATACCAACCCAAGTTACAGGTAAGTAATTCAAACACCATCTGTAGTCATAAAGGTTTAAATTCCTGCTACTGAGGAGGAAGAAAGCAAAACTGTATCTGTCATTTATCCGCAATGAGTCTAAGAAGTCAAGTAGAGTTGAAGAGGTGAGTGCCTTCCCAGTTTCCTCATGTCTTTTAAACAGAAAGAAGCTATTTTTTTAATATGAGCTAATTCACATTCAAGATCTATGCACAGTACTAGATAAACATCTCTGAAGGGTCTAGGAACCTCTACAAATTTAATGCAGCATAAGCAAGAACTTAAACCCACACTTTTCAGAAGAAATTACTTGTGGGCACATGCAGTACCAAAGAGCAGGCACTCAGGAAAGTTTTGAGTGAAAAGGGAAAAACCTCATGAATTAAGGTTAAATTGATAGATGAATTTTAGATATACACAGATGTGTGGGTCAGAAGCAGCTGAATTGGCTATTGTGGTTTCTAGTTCATCCCTTACTCCCTCCAGACACATTTAGCCACCTCAGAACCTCTTGGTTATTCATTATTACTAACAGTTTTATAATACACAAAGATTTATCACATTCAATATATTAATATTTTAAAACAAGATAATTTAGGAACTTTTAAAGTTGTTCCAAATACTCTTTAATCACGTAAATTACACAAAGAGCTTCTCAAACCAAAAAATAAAACTCCCAGACTCAAAGTCTGAGTTTTTCCAGGGAACATGATGATTCAAAACCAAAGCCACTGCAAGTAGAATGACAAGTCAGAGGCTCAAATTTATACTCCAATAAATCTCCCCTAAAGGGAACTACACTAGAATAGAAAGCAGCATTTATCCTGCTCCTCTGAAGTTTTTATACATCTCTGCTGAAATTTCCAGAAAAAATAAAACAGATAAAGAAATTGAACCATTCAGTTTGTTTAGTGCTCTAGAAGCTCCACCATATGTCTTCTGAAACAAAAAACCAGAGAAAAGTGACTAAGGCTTACTTAGTATGATATATAATAAGAAAAGGATTAGCCCAATTGTGAACCAGTAAAAACAAAGCAGCAGCAGTGATTGCACTGAGGAGAAAGAGATGGAGACATATGGAGTAGCATCATGGTATGTCAGATGCTGAATTAAACTGATTTTTATTTTAAAGAAAATGTCTTGCAAAACCAAATTTGACTGAGTAAGCAAGGTGCAGAATGAGCTGTCATGCAAGACCAGGCACTCCCTTTTTTAATGTGCAAGTTGCTTAGGAGTTGTACTGCACTCCAGAATACAAACATAATATCCCACTATGGGATTAGTAGTTTGTCTTCAGTGGTGTCAGATTTTTCTTATCAATATATATTAAGATTTTTTTTTCTGTTTGTCCAACACAAAGAAACCCTACAAAGATAACTAAGGGCTGAATTTGTAATGCTGACTCAGATGTCCCTCAAGCTTCAATTCCACTGGGCATCAATGAGGAACAATGGAAAGATAAATACACTCACTGCAGCATTTTCATACAAGGAAGGAGATAATTAGAGAAGTGGAACTTCCATTACTAAAAATACCTGAAGAACTAATTTTAGGCTCCAAGAGATCACCTGAGCCAACAGGACATCTCAGGTAAGTAAATACTTTCTTTATATTTAACACCAGAGGTGGCTTTCTTTGCTGTGCTCCATTTCACTACCCCAGGCAGAAACATCCAAAATACTTGCATACAAAATCTTTGTCTAATTTTTCCAATGTTAAATGTAAATCACAAAAAAAAAAAAAAAAAAACCCTTGGACAGAAAATATTAGTAATTACAGTCACTGAGATCTAACCAATTACTACCAGATTTGGGGAGATTGAAAAGGCAGAGCCTGAAATAGGCTTCAATTCATTTTTTCTTGCTATCAGTAACAAAACAATGGTTTCTGCTCTCGTCATGACAGCACATCCTCCTTCACATCCTCCACCAGCAACCGCTCTGAGAGTACACAGAGAGGCATAACCTAATTATAAAGCCATAGTAAACATGGTATTTTTACAAGACATTCATCTTTCAAAGGGGGGAAAAAAAATAAAACAATGTATACCCAAAAATAAAACACATGGGAGAAAAAAAAGAAAACCACAGGCTTCACAAAGAGAGAGAAAAAAATCTAGCACAAACTGTTTTTATGAATTTGTAAAATCTTCTCTGTTCCTCAAATGCCACAAAAGAAGATGGCATGCAGAGTGAGCCTCCCAGCACTGATTCTCAGCATCAGTGAATCCAGTTAATCATCCGGAGTCAATGCAGAAGAAGATAATGTGCATTTTATCTCTTATCAGGGCAGGCCATCTTCCAAACAAGGCCTGTTAAACTGTCAGATTTATTATAAGCCCAACAAATGCAGTTAAAGAATAAATGAGGATTACACCTTCAAAGCTGTTATTTCAATCTGAAAAGCAGCAAACAAAAGGTAAAGTACCATATAGCAGACAATCAGGTAGCAGTAGTGTACCACCACCCCTCCAGCACACCCATACATGCATTTGGTGTAGACACAACTGATAAATATAGAACTGATTTATTAAAGCCACCATTTTATTGAGTAATAAACAGCAAAAACACTGTTTACTGATCAAAAATATTACAAGTCAGTGAAAAGTTTGGCAACAATTTTCTCCAACAGCCTAGTTTAAAAATACAAACAGCTCATATTTCTGTGGTTAATTATAAACTCAAACATACTTTATAATTCATAGTTTTGTTCCTGTAAAGTTCTCATGACTAGAAGCTTTCAGTCTCAGTTTCAAAATTACTGAGGTACTTTGTGTTGCATTAATTCTGGTAGAAGCCAAAGGAAAGTTGGAAGTCACATGCAACTTTGGATTTTCTGCTTATGAGCTCTTTTCATTGGCTCCATTTCTGAATCAGAAAATATTTAATATTGATACACACTGCAGTCTTCCCTCCTTCTGAAGACAGCAATACTTAAAAGCCATTTTCCCAGCCCCCAAAAGGAAATCTCTGTCAGAGACAGGATAAGATACTAGATCAGAGACTAAAGTCACTGGAGTTTAAGGTCGGAATTGCATTGGTGTGCCACAGCAGATCAGGAGGAAGAGCTGCTTTGACCCTCAGCACTTTTGATTGTTGCACCCATAAGAATCCCGGTCAATTCACTGTGACCACACACACTGCACTGCACTCAGAAAAGCTGAACCGCCCTGTGTGCTAATTTTCTCACACACAAGGATTTCAACAAATCAAGAGAAACAGGGATAAAAGGTTTGGAAATCAGTACAAAAGTGGAAGTGAAAATCAAGGGAAATAAAAGGAGCGGGGCTTAAATAAAACCACTGTACTGTCTGGTAAGATTAAATTAAAGCAAGATATTCACCACTAAAACTTCTGATAGAGAAGCAATTTAGAGATACATTAAAACATCCTCCTGCATCTCAGATATATATAAGCCAAACGAATGTTCTGCATCCATCTACTATACCCATCCTTCATTACTGAGCACCTGCAAGTGGGACATAAACCCCTAATAAAGCAACAAAAAACTACCAAAATAAACAAGATGCTCAATACCTCATATTAAAAATACGAATTAACTTCTTGAAGTGTATGCTTTTTTGCTGAAGCAGCAGCCCTACCACTTTCACTGTAGACAAAACTGCCTGAAACCTTTGCCACCTTCACAACAGTCATACTGTATAAAGCAAAAACAGAAATCAGAGTTTCTATGAAGAAGGTGGCAGCAGCAAGCTGAAAAACCCTAGTCATCTTTAAAGGACTTGTACTAAAATCTGATGTGCATCTGTAGCCTTTTCTATCTGAAGATAACACTTGTTACTTAGAAGACACAACTTCATTTGAAAGAGACTGTCACAGGTAGCAATAAAACAAGATTTATGGTAGTATTTACTAATCTCTGCTTTAGTCTTGAACTCCACAAACTAGAACTAAGAAAAGCAATATCATTTACTAGCAAATGCCATTGATTCTGTGTATAAAACAGAAAACTGGCTCCAACACCTACAACTCACATTTTTGCTCAGTCTACTGACTATAAACAAATGTTTAAACTGAAGACTGCTTCCTCAACCATCTCTTTTCCCTTACTCCCATGTAATGGCTTTAGAGTGGTGTATTAGACAGTAAGAAGAAGACATACTCCATTTGCAGCCTGAAAGCCAATAATGCTCATGAATTTTTTAACTGAAAGACACTTCAAGATGCCACTGGGAGGACCATCTAATAAACACATTAGGCTGCAAATGGGAAGCAGCAGCACTTTAACACATGCTCTAACAATCAAATAAATGGCTAATGTTAATGTTCTGTGTTACAGACTGGTATTTAACAGGACTTCCTTTAAAATCCACCTAAATCTTGAAGGAGAAGGAGGTTTTTCTCAGCTACTTGAAACCAGAGGTTTGAGAAACCCCCTGGTTCCCACTTGAGAGTGCAAAAACTCCTCAAGGCTGACCCTAGCACGGTGACATGGCTCCTATCTTCTGTATTCCCATAGGCTAAGGCTCTTAACGGAGCCACTCACTCAGCTGCTTACGGATTAGCCTACGTCAGCCACCTCTAATATGCCCAGGAATAGCGAGACTAGGCTGTAATAAGACAACAGGGAAAAATATCAGAGGAAGAAAGTACCATTTTTAAAATGTAACAAACAAGAGGTTTGCTCCTTTCCCACTTCTAAAGAGGAAAATGTCTGCAGCTTTCGCGCTGTCGCACTGTCAAATCAGTGCCAAAAATTATTCAAGGATGTATTGTCATTTCAGGTTTGGGATTCTGCATCACCCTTGTCATCAAGAATTGTTTCTGATTCCTAATGGTCATGGACAAAAGAAATGCAGCTTATTGCTACTAAAGCTCCCCTTCAAACACTAGATTAAAAAAAAAAAAGCCAGAATATTGTTTGTATATATGCCAGAGACTCTTGCATCTTTTTGCGTCTGGGGGGTAGTTAAATTTGGAAAAAAAAAGGGGGGGGAAATAAACAACAACAAAAAAAGTAATTCTAAAACCATTTAACCTTCTAAGCTGCATTTGATAAGTATCAAACTATGGCTGCAAAAAATATTAAGCCTGCAAGAAAGCATTTTCACTGGCAAAAGAGGAGTCCAAATTCCTACATAAGATGTTTATTTAATCTATAATTTATCTTACAGTTGACAATTATTAACAACTTTACTTATGAGTACAGTATTTCCAATCTACTGAGATTTAAGATAAAACTCCTTGAATAGCATAGCTGAGAAATTAAGCAAATCTAACAGATAAAAGGATAAAATTAAAGGAAATAGCTTTCATTTCCAATTGATGGAACTTCTGGAACAGTGAGTTAAGCATATTTTAAGTCCTACTGAATCCTCTTCTGCCAATCTTAGTTTCAAAACTATTACTTGTCCACATAAATTCCCACACCAACTTTCCATGGCAAAAACACTGAAAAGCAAGGGAAAAATGACATCAGAGAGAGAGGAGGAGTGAAACAAAGACCTACCACCATAACTGGAAGGCACCATTAAAAAAACCTCAAATCCAGGAATATTTTCTACTCTTGTAAGTGTAACTGACTTTGAGCTTACACAGATCAGTGTGATTTTCAAGATGCCTACTTTAGCAGTGAGAAAATATGTCTGATCACTAGAGACAAAGGCATTTACACATCTTTCTAGCTTGGGCACGCCTAAAGTAGGATTTTAACATCAGCTAATTGTTTGTCATAGAACATATTCCATTAACAAAAACTCAAGAAACTGGGCTCCATTAGGTTAAAAAGTAAAAAGCAGATAGAGAGCACAACACCATGATCTGCATCAGTTGTATATAGTAAAAAATACACAGAGATATCAAAGCAATACATAAAAGATATAAAATCATTAGTATTTGAATTTGAGTTCTATCACTCATCAACCTCAGTTTCAAAGACTTCACACAGCTTAACATGTGCCTTCCTTCTTGGTCACCAGGATCAACTTAACATCTCTACATGCTCAGATGTGATATGCAACCCAAGTTTGTGTTAGAACCTTGGCAAGAGAAGGCAATGTAGCATGCCATCTCTCAAAACTCTAACTTGGTCATTAAAATAATGTTCCTACACTCATGGAGCAGATGCTGTGACTGGAAACAGATGATCTTACTGAAATTTTTGCTGCAGTTCAGAAACCCCAGCTCTGTGAGTTTTATCTAATCCAAAACTGAACTCATGTTACTGATTTTCACATAAGTTGCAGTGCTAAGAAGATTTGTTCTCTTCTTCTACCCATCCACCTACTACTAGAAAGCATGCTGAAACTTCAGGTTATTCTTTAAAATGCCAAGCATTGAAGCAAAACTCTGGTTTTCAGGAAGTGTACTTTATCTAAAGCAGTTCTACACAATTTTGGCACTGTTAAAGTGAATGAGTAACCTAATCCACACCTACCTTCAAGATATAACACACTTCCTCGTAAAATACTGAGGTGCTCTCATAAGCATGCATTTAGTTAAAGTTCCATCATTAATTCAAGCTTCTTTCTTCCAGAAGGTGGCAAGTTAATGACAGACCAAAGTCAAATATACATATATCCAAAGTATGCTTGTACAAGCATTTATTCAATAAATCCTAGTACTCAGTTCCACAAATGGCCATAGCCCTGTTAACAGTTGGCTATCAGGTGAATTAGACCTCACATGGATGTCCTCTGTCAGTAAGGGATGTGGCTGGTGCCTATACAATGTTCAAAAATCTGCAGCACTTCTTGAAACTGTACATGCAAGTCATCCTCTCCAACATCATGCCTACAGATGATGCTTGGCTATCCTTCTCTGTCTTTGAAATGCATTCAAAGCACCTCTCCTGGAAAACTCAGTGTCCTCCTCAGCCTAAGGTGGCTTACCTCAACTCCAATCCCAGAGGGTGCCCTGGCAACAAAAATGTGGTTCTGGATGCTATGGAAGAGACTAGTCAAGGTTTGCCCCCTATTCTTGCACCATGTTTACACAAGCTGATAGCTCCCCTCCACAAGTGCTACCATCCATTTATACCAGAGCAGCAGTGTAAGAGTTTGGAAGCAGAAATAATTTCATTACTCATTTATCTCATTAAAGTTGGATGAACAATCAATTTAATACATGTTTTTTGAGGTAATACAGCTATATGCATAAAAGATTATAAATGTGTCTTCTCCCAGCATGCAGAATTGCAGTTTTGTACTTAATACAAATGTGCATTAGATGTATGATAAGTTCTTGGCAAAGACACTGACAGAACTAGCTATGCACATTTTTACATAGCTGTACAAGACCAAAAATAAAAACTAATAGAATAAATCGTGTCAAGAGCATCGTGGTTTGTTTTGTAAACAACCATGAAGAATGTTTAACTTGATAAAAATAAAACATCCATAATACCCAGTATACTCAAGTATGTTCATAATACATCCATGAGTTTAAAAGCTGACCTTGTGAACAAGAATTGTAGTCACTAATGATCTCAAATTTCATGTCAGCCTTCATTCATGCTCTTCTATTTGCTTCAGTAAAATACTGCAGCCAGCAGTAAAAAAAGTTTACTTGTCATTTAAAGGCAAAACATAACTCATAAAACCTCTGTTGCTTTAGTTAGTCAGCTGCCAAGGAATAAAACCTTGTGGACATAAGCTTTGTAACTACAATTATGTGTGCACATACATATATACACACACGTATACATGCAAATATAGACTATGACCAATTAAAACATACATACAAATGGCTGTATGAGTTAAATGAAAGAGACATTTAGCTAGTGACTAGACTGTCACAGAAGCTATTAGCAGATGCCTCAGGAAAAAGTACAAGGCAGCTGTGGAATGATCCTCCCCCTTGATACCTTCTCTCTCTGCCTCTGACAATCAGTTTAAGCTTAGCTGTGGTGTTGATGTCCCTCCTCCTTCCTCTGAATCTATCTTCAGTTGTGCCTAATTCCTTCTTAAATCCATATATACCTTTGGCCTCCACAACACTTACAGGCAACACTCTATAAGCTTTATCATAGCTCCCTTAACAGCAGAAATTACACACTGGAAAAAAATGGAAGAGTTCTAAGGGGATGTTATGATTCAACCTAAATAAATCAGAATTTTATCAATAACTTCACTGAAGCTTGGATTTTCCTCCCAGTCTAGCAGAGGAAGATGTCAAACTGTTGGGCATGACAAAACCATGCTTTCACCTGCAGCCCAAGGAAAACAATGTTACTCTACTATTTTGATTTTGTAATATAATGAAACATAATTACTATAGAGGGGAAGAAGCACTCACCATATTCATAAAAAGAGTTGACCAGAAGACTGCAATACACTGCTCCAAAGTGAAAAATAACACGTTTAAAACTAGTTGGACTGAATATGTGGAAAAATTTCAGAAGAAACAACAAAAATAACTTGGTTATCATTCAGTTCTAGCAGAGGTAACTTCACATGAATCTTGGGTTAGATGGTTGCTCAATCACAACAGTCTACACTATCAGGAATGGAAAAATCAGAGCCCTACAGTATCCTGATGAAGTCTGGGGACAGGGTGCATAGGAGAAAACAAAATGGGAACAGCAAAGAGGAGATTCAAGTACAACACACATTGCAAATTCAGCACATTTATAGTAAATTTTTGGTTTGAATCTTTATTTCCATCAAATTCCTGCAGTCTTCCTTATGTTCTTCATCCTCAAATCCCAGCTGTATAAGCCCTCACTGTACAACTCCAGCTACCCACAGGGCCAGCCACAGACTCCTGGCTATCGAGAGCAACTTCATGAAAGATACAGGATTTCAGATCTTACCCCTCACCTTCAGAGACTAAAGTTTTACCTTCTAATAACAATTTTTAGTCCACTTAAGGCATCCAATTCTAGGCCTGCCAAAGCTGACCATAAGCAAGTAAGAAAAACTAAGGGGGAAAGCAGGCAGTAAGACAACTCCCATTGGGATTTCTACGCAGGTACAGCAATTATCAACTTACAGTCTCCTCAATCACTCAGCTTGGCTTCTAGACCCAGTCCTCAGTCCTTAACACACCTTTCTTAGTACAGCTATGAGGCTACTCTATAACAAACTTATTTCATTCATTACTTAAATAGATTATGAGAAACAAGGTTGTTTTCACACCTTTTCTCCTTTTTCCATGTTACTAGTCTGTGTAAACAAATAAGACAGCACTGCAAAGTATAACTAGCCAACTGATATCCTAATGACATTTGTTATTAAATATTGTGCTAAGAACTTTGGAGTGAAATTAAATATTTCTAAGGACTCCTCAAGCTCACACTTTCCAAGAGGTTTTCTCCTTCAACACAGTACATTTTACAATGCAGTCATGCTTCCCTCCTTCCTTCTACAATAAATTTACCTGACGGAGATGGCAACAAAAAAGGAAAAAAGAAAACAACACCTTTTGAAAATTACCAGTGTCACCTGTTGACTACTGTACCCCACTGTAGAATTTTCAAGAGTGGCTAAATGAAATTACTCTGGTCAAAGACAATGCTTGAAGTTTTATATATGCTAAATACCATACTTCTGTAAGAGATCTGTTTAGATCTGTAATAACACAGAGACACACAAAGAGCATAATTTACATAAAAAGGCAGATTTTGTTCATGTTTCCCCTTCCAAAAGGCACCAAGTAAATAAAAATTACTGCAAAAGCAGCAAACCCCTGTTTTTCTACAAAATCTAAGTGCAAGCATTTCAGTAGGCACCACTCAGTCCACACTATCTTCTAAGATCTTCCGTAATGAAATAGAGGAAGAAAACACAAGAAGCAGAGAGGAAGTTTCATTGTTCTTGTAGCTTCAGCATTTGGTGGCACGAATGTGACAGGCTCTCAAGCCTCTACCCAATGGCACCACCTGCCCCAGGCCTCTGTAACAAAATGTAGGTATAATGCCATTAAAATAATCAAAGAGAGACAAAAGAGAACATGCAAATAAATAGCACTAACTTGTTTGTGTTTCTGGCTCTGCCCTCACAGTATGAAATAAAGTATCTTCAAACACATACTCCATTAATTTGAAAAACAACAATATTTTCCTTCCCTCCTCCTATCTCAAAGTAGCATGCATTTTTCGAAGCCCTAAATAAAATAAACTAAGGCATTTCCTGTATGTGTTTAGTTAATTATTAAACGGGTTCTAAGCATGGTAGTCACCACCACTATTTCAATATGAATCTGGGAAAATAGACTTTCAGCAAATTGCAGCAATGACACATTACAAGCACCTTTGCAAGCCGGCCCTTAAGTTTGAAGGCAAAATTCTAGAGAAGTGATGATCAACATTCTCATCCAAAACAAAGAACTTTGTTTAAACTTACTTTTTTTCATGATTTAGGATTAGTATTACAGCTGTGAGGTAAAGAGCAATGCTGAGCATCTCAATGCTGTGTACAACAGGAAATAATATCTTTGCTAAAGATTAGTAACCTTTTTCAAGGGGTATTACTTCTTAATTAATCTGCAATACTAAATATTGCCCTCCCAAGGTTAAAAGAAAGGTAAATACTGCCAAGATATTTCATGACATCAGCATGCATAACTGTGAGATAGATACAAGGTCTGAAGATTAACTGAATGTCATTCTGTTTACAGGATCACATACTTGAAAAGAAAACTATTAAGATTAGAGACTCAAGTTATAAAACAACTACATATGTTTCACTGTGTTTTGTCTACTTAAGCTCTTGGTCAGAAAGTGAAAGCTTTCTGGAAAAAAAGTCTCAATCTGACTTACTCTGTACTTTTTCATGTGCACAGAAATTGCTGAATACTGACCAGTAATTACTGCAATAAAAAAGACGCTCTTGGGCTCCACCTCCTCTTGGCAGTGGGAAAATATAGATGGGTTTGTGTATTATTCTGGATGCCAGAAAACTTGCTTACAAAAATATTTCCTGTGCACTGCCTGAGATATATTTAGCCTCATAAACCCATAAAACTGTCATGGGCAACCACAAGTACACCTGTAGCCATTAAAAGAAAAAAGTGGGGGGGGGAGAGCGAACTACAGAAACTATAGGATCAATTTTACATTATTTCTTTGTATTTGGTATTTAGAAATATTACCTTTACAATCTCACACTCGAAAAGAAACTATCTCTTCCTTCCACTCCCCCAAACCAACAGCCCCCCCTGTCTTCCTCTCCTCACCTCCCCC
>VZTY01008905.1:367532-462033 GCA_013400935.1 Turnix velox
CCCCCCCCACCTCCCCAACCAGACATACACAATACACACATGGGATCACACATACGTGCAAAAAGGGAGCAGTGACAATGAAGTCACTGCACTTCAGAAACACACCTTGTCGTCTTCCAGCCTTTGCAGTTGAAGGCAGATCTCACTAGTTTTTCTGTCGCTTCAGATCAAGATAAATTCCCTATCCATCACACTGGCTTTTAATAAAACCAGGACAGGGAGGAGGAAAAAAAACCAAAACGGAAGGAAAAAATTAAAATAAAAAAGCAGACAATTACAAGTAAATTTACAGCCTTAAAAATATCAGCTCTCCATTATCCTGAACCGGCGTTATGTCTTGTAAACCAAAGCACATGCTGAGTGAGGACGTGCGCACACAGCAGCTTATCATCTCTGTCATCTGCTTCTAATGACAGCTGACAAACTGGCCACGATAATCCTTCCCTAACTGCTGATCAGAGAGATCCCCCTTTGACAATCCAGCATGGTGGAGTACTCGAAAATTCCTCCTGCTTCTGTTCTGTTGCCGCTCTAAAAAGCAGTTTCCTTTTCATTGAGATAATAGCCTTTTCTGCAGTCACGTGGCACCCGGGCTACATTAGCAGAGCTCGATGATAATAGACAAGAGTAACTCCCCTCCCTCCTTTCTGCTCATTTTAAGGGTATGACTCGAGGAGAAACCCAAGCCCAGCACACTTGAAATAATTCTGCATCCTCCTCTATTGAAAAGCCAGTCGGTGGAGAAAAGGAATACATGTGCTCTCTCTACTTCTTAAACAAAAACTAATGAAGAAATGCATTTTTAGGCAGCGCTTTCAATGGGATACACATGCTGGTCCCATAAACATGAGACTAAGCTGAATATTAAGCATGCTCAACAATGAATATTTGGCATGCTGGAAATGCTCTTTCTCCCCTAGTTTAATTTTTTTTGCCTGTAGTTTTAGTTCTGCTGCAATATTCTCAGCACCATCCTATCCCAGCACCCAAGATTTGGGTGATTTTTGTTTCCTGTAAAAACAAGATAGCACGAGTAACAAATTATTTTTGTTATAACCTCCACTGTGAGTACTTCCCTTTTTTTTTTTTTTAAAGATTACCATTTATCTTGCTTTAACTCAGTATCCTGACAAACCTCTTAAGCATTTTTTGAATACACTGCCCAGTGAAGAAACTCATCTAAGCTTCAGAGTTCCCACAGCTGCTGACAGAGAGCACCAGAGACAGAGAGGGTTTGCACCTTGCTGTTCAGCAGGTTTCCTACTCACATAAAAAGCAAAGTATGCATGTGGATACATTGCTCTGTCTTACCTTCACCAAGACTTCTCATGGACTGAAAGTAGAACAAACCTGCACTGCACTAGCACACCGTTTCCCAGTTACCTTGGCACATGGCATAAAGACACTTGATTTATTCCCCCCCAGGTCTGTTCACCCCTGAGAGCACAGGTAGTGCAGGAGGGCATGGACATGGCATTTCAGTGTTGGAGTTTGCAAACTGCTTAAGAAAGCTGTGGACAAAGCATCAGAAAAGCACTTTTCAAGCCCACTAGGCAACTTTCACAAGGGGGCCTGCAGAAAGGCAGGGGTAGGATTTTTAAATAGGAATTGTGATGGAAGGACTAGAAATAATGGATGTAAATTGGAAGAGGGTAAATTCTGGCTAGATATAAGAAAGAAATTCTTTACGGTGAGGGTAGTGAAACACTGGAACAGGTTGTCCAGAAAGGTTCTGGATGTCTGCTCTCCGGAGGTGTTTAAGGCCAGGCTGGACAACGCACTGAGCAGCCTGATCTAGTGTCAGGGGTCCCTGCCTATGGCAGGGGGGCTGGAACTTGATCTTTAAGGTCCTTTCCAACCTAAAATATTCTATGATTCTATGATTCTTTTCCAATCAGAACTGGGAAACAGAACTGTTTCCTTTTCTCTTTCTGCTTCCATCTTTTCCTACTAGACCAGATGACTCTTCTTAAAGACAATATTGATCATAAACTCAGGATATCTCTAGAAAATTATATAGTTAGAGACTGTGGTTGTACTTATAGGATAATAAGTTGGAAGCTGAGCTAACAATGGCTATCCTGAACAAAACACCTTTGCCAGTCTTGCGCCATCACCTTTTCTGTTTAGTCTTCTCCCAGGGGACAGCCTGACTCAGGGAAGTGGCCCTGCCCAAGGCCCTGGGGGATCCCAGCTCCAAGGCTACCACCAAAGCTGAGGCACAACGTTTTTGCAGCAGAGAAGCTGGAAACGAAAATGGGAATGGGGCTCCTTCAGAAGCAGCAAGAATCCTTTTTTTCTACTCTTCCCTTTTCCGCTCTTTAGAGATCATCTAAGTCCAGGAGGAAATAATCTGGTTCCATAAGGAGACCAGATTCACTATATATATATACATTATATTCAGCAGAGAAACACATACACTAAATTGAGCATTACTTTTTTTGTCAATTCTTTTTAAGTATGTCCTTCCATCTTTAAGCACCACAGCATATAGGATAAGCAAAATGGACATTATTCAGAGCTACAAGTAACTTCAAGCCCAACAAAAGAAGAACTGCTTTGCAGTCTTAACTTTCTTTTATTAAAACAAATTGCCACCTGCATTTTCCACATTCATGAAGGAAGGTACATCAAGCATACTGGTTAAATTGGAAAATGATACAAATGTGGGGGAAACTGTGAAGATTACAGAAAGCATCTCTGCTATTCAAGAAAATGTATTAATAGACAAGCACCAGAAGGAAAATGAGCTTTCACAAGAATACACACAATACTTCACCTGTGAAGTACAAACCTAAGGAAAACATAAAAAAATGGTATCATATCAGTCAGATGCCACAGCTAGATATTTACAGGAATCATAAGATGAGAAATTCAAAGACAACATTATATGGTGAGCACAAATACAATAATCACAGCATCAGGGAAGGAATTATGTGAAAATAAAAAAGGAGGCAATGGAAAAGGGTCATTGTAGCAATAAAATATGAAATGAAGACTGAAAGGAGGGAAAGTATAGAGATGCTGATGAGAAGATTGCATAGTGAAGAACACAGTACAGATAAAGTAAATTGAGCAGAGGGAACATAACACTGCAGTGTAGAGACAGATTCTATACAAAAAGAGTAAAAAGAAACGAGGGAAAAAATATTCCTGTTATAAAACACCAGTCTGAATATAAATAAGGAAACATGCAACTGCAAAAAAAGGAATGGCGTTTTGGTTTCATCAGGTAGCAAATACCCTCTTCCAATGGAAATAACAAAATTGTTGCTTCCTTTTAAATAGAGTTTCATAGCAATTGTATTCAAAATTTGGAGATGAGGTGACCATTACAACTAATTCTAGCACTACAGAATTTTCACATTAAGATAAGACAAACATCTCACACAAGCTAAAGAGGTCGGTCTAAGTTTTCTCCCAGAAATCTATTTCATTTATATATCATTTTGTTTGCCCAGCCACAAGTGGCTTTGCAGTAGACATGGGGAAGATGCATCTCTACTAAAACATTTACAATTACTGTTTTAACATGGCAATATAATTAATGAACAGAAAACTGCTTTCACTGCATGCATTTCACAGTTCTCCTGAATTTTCTTTGTCTTCCTTTATTTTTGCTTAAAAATTAGTTACAAGGACATGCCATGACACACTCTGGTGTTGTCTGCCCTCCTCCGCTTTCTGTCATACTCTCACTTTTGACAAGGACTGGTAAAGCAATCCCATAAAATCCCTTCAGTTTTTTTAACCACCAAACATATTTTTTTTAGTTCTTTCTGTTACCGTCTACCTCATGTCAAGGAGGATACAATTCCACCTTCATAATCCCTTCAGACCTCTTTACTTGAAGTACCCAAAAGGGGTACCCTAATTATCAGCTATAGTGAGACACTTCAAAACGTGTTTGAAAGATTACAAAGCTGACTCGCTAAGGTTTATTCCAGGCAAGAGGCCACTGACTTTTAGGAAAGCTGACTAGGCAGCATTAAGTACCACTTGTGAGAAAGACTGGAAGGGAAAAGCTCCCACCGGCACAGAGAATAACAACAGGAACGACTAAGACTGACTTCCAAGAAGCACAATCAGCATTTCACTGCTCAGGTCAGACACAGACACTGCAATGTTTGTTCATGTTATATCTCAACAAATGTAGAAACAAGCATACAGCTTTCAACTACTGGGTTAATTTTTCAATTTCCTCCATCTGAACACGAACAAAAACATCAGGGTTTTCAAGTCAAAACTGGTAACCTTCTGACTTACATATCAATGATACCAACATTCCACTGCTACTAGAAGGTTAAAATGGATTTTGCTTTTTTTCTTTTAACCAGATGAGAAAAACCGGTCACTGTAAGTAAATCAAATTTTTCTGACCTTTGCATCTCCTCTTGAAGGACACAAGAATTGTCTCAAATGTACTTCCAGTGGAATCTGGAGCACTTTGTTTGTCTCACAGTGTCTGCATATAGAGTACACATAACTACAGTGCTAAGTACCTTGCAACTTCTGTCCATAGGGGGCAATGAAAAGACACTCCCGTGTCTCAGCTTCTCAGATACTGCTGCTGACTTCCCTTCACAGTACAATAATGTCCATGCTTCTTGCACACAGCTTTACCAAGGCTCTCGTAACTTCATAAGCCACTTAGTTCCGGGTGCAAGTTGCTGCAATGTCTAACTGCAGAACTCAATAGTGTGGTGTGTGCTATATATAGCAATTAAGTTCTGTATAGGCATGTCCATTGATGATTGTGCTATTTCTTTTAGTACAAGTTTGATGACTGCAGTTAACTGAGATTTTTGACTAATGGCTGGTTGGGATTTTTTTCTTTCCCTTTATTTTTTAAACTCTTCTGCTTCAGCACTTTCTCCTCTCACTAACTAAAAAGGGTCAGATCCCCTGCTCTCGTCAGTGCTCTCTATACACGGTGAGGTAGAGATGGGCCTCAACCCACAGCGAGAAAAGTTCAAGACGGTGGGTTGCTTCCATCCACAATGAGCACATGAGAGGAACCCAGCACAGGAAGTTGAGCAAGCAGAGAAAACCAGAATCAGAATGGAAATACCATAGCATAGAAAAAAATGTTGTATTTACATGATATGTTACAGAAATATAGTAACACCTAGTGCTACCATTATAGCTCTACCAAATGTGTCTTCCAGTGAGTATGTTCTCTTTGTTTTACTTCATCTCAGAACAAAAGTACTTACACTAGAAAAGACCTTTGATAATAAGAGGCTCCTGAAACCTGCAGACCAACAGATGTACGATTCACTGGCCAAGATTTAAATTAGACAATAGGTCAAATTAGATGAAAGTCAGACTAGAAAAGGTTTGTTATTAATATCAAACAAAATCATACTAATTCATCCCATGATAAGGTAGCTTTTCCTCCACGTAGTCTCAGATGGAAACAAATATATTTCTAAATAACATGTGGCTCAGTCAAGGTAGACAACTAAGGAAGAAATAATTTGGTGAAATTTCATGGCCTTTGATAACGAGGCAGAACAGCACAATGTAAAATACTCCATCTGGCCATAACAGCAGCTCTGTGTGAACTCAGCAAGATTTGATACATTGCCTGTGGTTTTCCTTGGAACAGAAAGGTGCTGTTGTGTTTAACTCAAGTGGGACCTCTATCTTTAGTTCAGGATACAGCAAATTATTCTACCATACCTGCTGATGAATGTGAGAGTCTCAGCACCTAGACCACTTTTCACAGAGAAAAGTTAGCATTTCTCAGTAAGTCATAAAGGTCTTATGCCTCATCTATATCCTGTGTTCTAAGTGCTAGTGGGTTGCAAACATTGCTGTGTATTTGAAAAGCCAGCTTCCAGAAGCAGCAAGGAGAAAACACACACACAAGACTGCATCTTGCAGACCGCTGAATTTTCAGGCTTTCACATCCCTCCAACAGATCTCCCTAAAGAAGGGAGATGCTACAGGTAACAATTAGCTTCACATGAGAGAAATCACAACAGAGGGACGGTTGCTCTTCAGAAATTTGAGAATTAATAATAAGATAATTGAATGCTGCATCACCCACTCTAGCAAGATCTCACAAAGACATCAAACAGCACTAAGTCAGTGTAAATGCTGAACAGTAAACAGTGATGAATGGTAAACACTGAGACTGACCTTTTGCCTTAGCCATTAGGAAATTAGTGCACAGGAAAACAGGGTCATGGCCCAAATTGTAGTATTATTAAACATCCAGAGTATCAGTGGATGATATGAGCTACAGAAGTGAAACTAAAGAAAGTTAGCTTTTATATTAAGAGTTTTAAAGTGTTCTGTTTATAATTTCCATTGGTATCAGTCAGAATAATGAAAAAAAAATCCTGTTTAACTGCGTCCAAGCACAAATGCTCCTGAAAACTACAAGTGCTGAGATAACGCTATTTGATGAGAAAACCAAGTGCCAGAGATTGCATCAAGTAAAACAAAAGTGAAAAGTAGCAGCAGCTGCAATTAATTTAATTTACAATAAAATAATTAGATTCTGTGATATGAAATAAAAAACAACTTTAGGACAATTGGTCTGTGCTCTAAAACATGGAAGACAATACTTATTTCACCTAAATAGTAAAGGAGCAAAATTTAGGTAACTATGTGCAGTAGAAACAAGACGTAACATTCTAACTGAGACCTATTTCTGAGCAGAAATGCTACACTTTCATATAACCACCAGTGTGGCTAGTATTGAATATATAAGTCCACGGTAAGAGAGGAAACATGTCAGGACTTGGGTTTAGTGCTAGCTTGTAAAAGAAAAGCTCAACGCACTATCACAAAACAGAAATTTAATCTATTTTTCAGCTTCAGATTTCACTAAAAATGACGCAAAGTAAGTGCATGCTCATGACTGAAGAGGCTCAGATCAATAGGTTTATTCCAAAATATTTAGAATCTACAGCAAATCCTGTACCATCCTGACAACTCCTACACACACATACTGATGTTATATTGTACATCTCTGTAAACTGTACATCTATGAAAAGTTAAGTCAGATGCAGTCATTGAAAGTAGATGGCAGAGCTGGCAGATCTTATCTCAGTGTTAAATTCACAGTCCTTATCATGTTTACACATTTTAAATTTTCCACAAATGCAATCTCAACAACATTACCTTACTCTAACAAAAATATCAACAATATGGATATCATGTATAGTTTTCATAAAGGCCGCAGTTGAGCACATTGTACTTCAGTACAAGATGACACAAGGTCAGTTAAATGGGGAGAAAAGTCAAGTTTGGAAGAATACATGCTCACTTAATTGCTTGGCTTTGGGCAAAGAGACTCCCTTCTTTATCTTTCAAACACATGGGTGTCATTCCTCTCTCATCTTGAAAATGCAGTACTTCACAGCACACAGGACCATTTCCTAAAATCCTTAGCATACCACCCTTCATATGAGATTTATAAGTTATTCAGATTTTTACAAATTGCCTTTCTCAGGCTCTTAAGAATCCACATTTTCTAACCTTCAGGTTAATAACGTAATAATAAGTAATATTGTATAGGCCATTTACCTTGAATGAAGAGGGTATCCTGATAAGAGATCAGATGAGTTCCTGAAATTAACTGTCTTTTCACCTGTGCCCTTTTTTTGCCAAAACTACATGGAAAATAGGCAGGGCATGTAACTCATCAAGATGAAAAGGCTTCAGAGAGAATATTTTGCTGGCAGTTTTAACAGCAATATGACAAAAGAATACATAAATGATCTGTGAAATAATCTGGATGTTAAGTCTTACATGGCTTTTAAAAGTCAGAAATTCACCCACAAGCCAACAAACAACCAAAGCAACTGAAAGAACTGATGCTCTCCATCTGTACTTTCAAACTGAACCTCCATCTGAGAAACAAGGTGCCCCTTCAGCACTAAGTATATGGTCACTACAGCTGTCCAAGGGCAATTCAGCCTGCCCTCCTTGCTTAGCAACATATCAAGACCATCATGTGTTTTTATTTCACAACATGCATTTATATCAACAGATGTACAGATGATGCTGTGGTGCTAATTCTGACTGATAAGGCCATGCAGAGTCCTGGGCATCAGAAGGTTGCTTTTCTCATTTTTGCATATGATGAGAGTCTTGGGTTTGGGATGCTGTTGTTTAGAAAGATCCACACAGATATTCTGATAGCCACAATGATTTTGGAAATTGCTTCTAACTTAGCTCAGCAGAGTCACAGTTCAGGGACAGCCTCTTGTTCTCCTAGACAACAGCCAAATAAATGGATACTATATATTCAACTGAGGCCACTAATGATATTAAAGGCAGTTTTGCACTCAAACTAGACTGATTCTCTTGGTAAGCATGTTTGACACTGCATGTGTTCACTGCTGTTGCTGTTCAAAGAAAGTTATTGTATCTGGGAGCAGCTGAAGGATAATTTTTTTTCTTGAAAGGCCTTTGGAAAAAAAAATCTTTAAAAATCTATTTTAATCTTACATGGGAGTGGGTGCAACATACAGTGACTATCATCCAGAAATGTAAGCCCTCATATATCAGTAAGCAAAGATATCTCTAGTAAAAGAAATTTTAAAAAAATCCACAAAACAAACAAACAAATAATGAAAAAAAAAAACAAACCCAAACCCACAGAAAAAGACCAGTAAAGAATGACATGTCTATGTCCCTATTAGTCAAGAGAGATAAATTTTCTTGAATTGTCTGCTGTCTGGAGACTTTGGATTTGATACAATTCTTAATACGCTAGCTGTATGTACTATGTATAGGCATATATATCTGTTGGCACTGAGAATACATGAGAATACTTTTTGAGAGAAGCAACAAAGGAAAGCCCCAGTATGAGTGATGCACTGAGAATTCAGAACAGGGTCAATTAAAATGCCTCAATTTTAGAAAACCAGGCAATATGAGATCACAGCTCCTGGGAGCCATGTTGTTCTCCTCTACTAAAGCAGAGTTAAAAAAATTACAAAATTTCTGCGGTGGCAGTGTTATTTTATGAGTTTAAATGTTTCATCGTGCAGAGAGAAAAAAGAGCAAAGAGAATATTCAGCTGGGGGTAATACCCCTACATAACACTAACATGTATTTGCAATGGAGGTTACTGAGAAGTATAAGGAGAAATAAGTGCTAAAGTTCTTGTTTTAGCTACCTAGTAAGATTCAGTGGCAATCCTGCAGTCTGCAATGCATCACTCTCACTTAATATCTATGTTATACATAAATTTATATAGATGAATTTCCTTTATTAATATATAGCCCACAGTACTTCAGCCACTCTCAGAGTCAGAGCAGTGGGAAAATAAGAAAAATCAGACAAGCAGAGTCCTCACACTCTACAGCTGTGAATAAGGCTAGATGAAAGTATTGGATAAATATCGAGAACAAGTAAAACAATGCCTACAGCATAATGGAAGAGAATCAAGATGGAAGGCAACACGAAGGGAAATGCTTCCAACCACATGGCTCCTTTTAACCAGCCATTTATTATGGCTTAAGAGTACAGGCTTCTGAACCAACTTATTAAGACATACAGAAGTAATTTTTCTTTGAAAAATATTTTCTCAAAAATCTTTTACTTGGGCATAGCACTGCTTCCCTTCTCCATCACAGCTTTCTTTCTAGTAACATCTCTCTAATCTTTCCAACTGGACATGACTTCAGGTGTAAAATAGTTCTTCCAACAGGGCAGTAGAGAACCAAAGTTATCCAGGAGTCTGTTATCTCCAGGGCAGTTGTACAATTTGTGCAAGAGCTCTCTTGCCTCTATTGACAGCATTAGAAAGTCTGGGCCTAGCCCAAATAGTTCATGGTGCTTTTAGATTTAGCTGGAATTAATTCTGACCTAATATTTGGCCTTAGATTAAAGGTTGATATCATGAATCTCAGTGCTAGATAATTTAAGTGTGTTCAGCAGAAGACCATTCCTTGAACTCTTCCAGAGGCCAAACCTGATACAGGGAAATCCAATTACTGAATTGGCATTTCTCAGTAGTAACTTGCATACCAGTTCTTCAGAATCTCTGCTAGTTGCCCACTGATTTCAAAATACAGTTAAAGATGTTAACATAAAAGTGTAAATCCCCAACTGGCTTACAAAATGCCTATTCTAGCTTTTTGTATGTTTTATATCTATATGTGTACATATATCTAGAATAACACATATATTAATTAATAAAAAAAAAATAAATAAATAGTCAGAGAATACAACTTTTTTGCTCCTTCTATATTTTCATGACCGGCAGGGCTTAAAACAAACCCTAGAAAAAATATTAGAAGAAAAATAATTTTATTTCAGAGGATACCACCAGTATTTCAAATATCAGGAAATGGATAATACTAATGAGTGTTAGTAATCACCTGGAACTCAAGTGATATTTTGTCTTGTATTACCTCTACAAAAATTTAGATGTCATGAAATTCTAATTTCCTTACTTTAAAACCCAGTCTTCCCTCCACCTCTGACTACTCTTTCTAATCTTCTCATATTCATTCTTCATTCTTAAAGTACTTGTTATTTTGAAAACTGAATTTGCACTTGTCAGAGAAAGCTGGGTATTAGCAGTAGAAATCTATTCCTTGGACATATCAAAGTTTCAATATTATCACACTCTCATAGGAATAAAGATTATATTAGATTTCACACAATGAATACTTCTTCTCTCAGTAGAGCTCTGAAGGTATGAATTCTACTCCTAGGGGGAAAAGGAACAGACAGGATTTCTATAACCCTACAGTCTGCATGCTGTGCATGTCATGTAGCAATAAATAATTCATATTTTGACCTTATGGGATACCTTTAACTCATGGATTTCAAAAAGCTTTTGCAAAGGTGGATATGTTTTATTATCTGCAGTTTATAGATCTCAGGATGAACAGAGAAATAAAATGACCTATTCAAGGTCATATAGTAAGCCAGGTGTATTTCAGTGTGTAATGCCAGGCATGTCGTCCTTTTACTCAGGTTGCAACTTAGAGTGACACTATGAAAACAGACAGATAGTGTCTTGAACTTCAGCAAAACCCAAGATGTTACTTCTTTTAACAAACACAGAATTCTGAAGATATGGAAGAAAAGGATGAAAAAAACCCAAAACAATCTAACTCTAGGAATGTGGTAGTAGAACAGAAATACACAGAAATACCCAAGAATAGTTCTGGAAACATCCTGGAAAAGCCACTGGCTCCACAGTGTAGGAATTTGCTGAACAGGGATCAACACAGCTTTCTCTCCACAACAAGAATTTCTTGGAGACTATATCAGATACTGGACTGAACTTGAAGAAATTAGCAGTAGTTGTAGTGCACTACAAATATAGTACATCATGCAGTGTACTATATGCATTATACAGAGAGGTACTTCAGTAGATTACTTTCTGATATTGATTTTATGACACCTTGTGAAAAGTCCAACCAGAAAATAATTCATTTTAGAAAGAAGACCACTTCTATTTGGCAGCAACTTTACCAGAAGAAGATAAACTACCAGGACTTAAGTTATATAAACTGGAATTGATGCACGTGAGAAATCCCACTCGTCTGTATTTTCTGGAGCTAAAAAGTGGTGTTTTTCCTGTTCTTAATGCTTCACTTAAACTTCCACAAATACTTTTTAAAAAATTGTGTCCCAAAAGCTTTGTATAAAAAACTGCTAATTGCTCCCCCAATTTGATACATGTGAGAACATTCATGAGAATGTGTCAGTGTGGGAAGACAGTCTATTTGTTAGTTAACACCAGAGCAATAATGCTTTGGATTAAAGACTTCATCTTGCAATTCTCTGAACTGTCTTACCTAACGATAAGTCTAAGGCTCCATTCATGTCCTTAACGATTATGTGTAAATGCTTTCTTGGAGCAAGATCAGAATGTTCTTTACTTTGCAGGATGGAGTCCTTACATTGTCTCAGGCTGCCGAGGACTTAGAAGCATATACCTTGTATGTATTATGCATATATATATACAGGCATTTCATCTACCCTGTTCAGCTGCCCTCTGAAATGGAGTAATACCCAAGGCCCTCATGTGTTAGCCAAGAAAGATAACAAAGAAAGAAAACTTGTGTTGCTTCTTTGTTTTGGTTGTGTATGTTTCTTTTTCCCCAAGGAAAGAACATACAATCATCTGCCACAGAGGGAGCTTACTCTTTTCAGTAACATGATGTTTAAACAAACCAAAGATTTGTATTTTACAGGCGGGGAAAAACTACCACCTCTGTTATTATCACTGGCATATAACAACTGGTAGTAAAACAGTATTTCATGAAAGGTCAGCACTTCAAACCTAGATTTAACTAAACACCACCACTGGAATGCTTCCCTTACAAAAAACACATTTTTAAAAAGAAACAAATAGATCACAAACCACACATAGTCCTTAGTCCACATGTGCAAAAATGAGGTAAACCAAAACCTGGCTACTGACAAACCAAAGTATCAATGCAAAAAAAACCCAAACCCACTGTTTTTTGTCTATGCAATCAGAACAAAATGGAACTAAGAGACATATAGCATGCTTTAAGAAGAGACAGATTTGCCAGTATTTTCCTGGGATTAATTAAAGGCAAATCATTTTAAATCCCTCTCTCCAAGCTGAATTTGAATTTACTTCATTTAGGTAACAAATGCAAAGTAGAGAGGGAGGCATGTGCTGTTTTCCAATCAAATTATCCACAGCAAAGCAATCTGGTTCAAGGGAAGACAATTTTTTAAGCTTTAAAGTATAAAATCATTCAGAAGACCAAATGAAATAAAGTCTCCTTTAAAAATTCTTCAGACAGTAAAATAAAATGTGCCTATGTGTCATCAAAAAATTCCAGCACAGAATCTACAAGAAGCTGTCAAAAGCCTTAATACTTATGCCTGACTTCCCTGTGTGTAAACAGGAACATTGGCATCAAGGTCTGATGTCCTTGATGTGTTCGGTAAGGGCTGAACATAAACCCCCATGCAAAGGTGATTACCACACACAGCACATGTTTCACCACAATTTGCCCCATACCTTCTCTGTACTTAAGCTCCTTACCTTTTTTTTTTTCTTTATTACTTTCACCACCTATGCTTAAGCAGAAATTATAAGCTCATTAGCTAGAAGTCATCACGTCTACAAATATGGGAAGGGCTGGTGCTTGGTGCCAGTCAGCTTTCACTAATCACTAGCGCTTGGGATTGACTGTCAGGAGGTCAAAACAGCCCGCTGAGCCAACGAGAGGTACAAAAATCATGCTGCCGACTCCCTGTACTCTTTTAAAGGCTAGTATCAATCTAATTCCCATGTCTATGGAAAACTAACATGTCTAGTTAGTTTACTTCTTTCCATTATCAAGATATTTGTTATGTCATATCCACATGCAAAGCTAGTGATCCCCACAGCTTAGGTGGGGAGTTGATCTGTCAGAAGATCACACACCTCAGAAGTGGGAATCTTCCAGATGTCCAAACTCCTTTACAAATTAAGAGAGTCAAATTCAACTCTTCTTTGTAATAAATATCTCACTTTTATTTGAGTGTTTTATGTAAAAAAAGGTCTGAATTTGTACCCTGCCTGCTATTCCAGAAAAAATAGATACATATCAGGAAAAATAGTTGTTTTAGCTAGGATCTGTACAAGCAAATTGCCACCTTTATTCTCCAATTACACAGCCAGCACTGAGCTTCTCGAGCAGCATGCAAATAACCATGTATATATACTATAACCATGTGTATATACTATATACTATAATTACAGTCTATGTATTCATTTGTTTGTAATGATTATACAGTGATTAAATGACAGATTAAAAACATCTCAATATCCAGAATATTCCTGTGACTGTAATTCACTCATAGTAGCCTAAATATTGCTGGTAAGGTGACCATGGTGCCCTTTTGCTGCACTGATTTCAAACCTGACTCAGATCCGATAAGTGTGAACACAGATGAGTAATGCTTCGATATGGGACAAGAAAAGAATCCAACAGGTTTGGAATGTCGTCCTCTGGGAGCAGAAAAAGCCTGTCATGCTTTACATATATCTATAGGCGAGATGGAGTCTAAGAAATGAGAGCTATTGTCAGTCACAGAGCATGGGAAGGGAAGCATATTCTCAGAGCATGTACAAAGGAAAACTAAATTAGATATTTAGATAATACTGAAAGGAAACCAAGCTTAAATGCACTGCACACAGGCATTTCACCTACTTACCAGAGGGTAGATAAGAACTTTTTGTGCAACTCATAATGGAAACCTTCGTACTTAGCTTTCAATGATACTATAAGAGTCATTTTAACTATTTTATTTCCAGCAGCAATTAGGAAATATGAGTGTCTCTCTTATGCTGAGGCAATGATCAGAATTTAAAAGAAGAAAATGCAGGCAATGAAGAGCACATGTAGTATATAATACATATATATACAGAGAGAGTGTATATTAAAATTTTCAAATATCCTTCAGTCTGTTGAATGTGCAAACATGTTTTACATTTTATAGAAGCACAAAGTGTGTCTATTAAGTAGAAGTATTGTTAGAGATATTTCAGTTACTGGAATACAGATCTAGTTAGTATATTTTTTTACAAAATAGTTCTAGAAGTGCTCATCCTTCAATTAAATTTCTGCTTTAATCAGTGAAACTAGGGGAATAATCCTAATCCTGTAATATTTTAATAGTGTTTCAGTAATAACATTTCAATACCATTCTTGTATTTCAAAAAGAACATGAAAGAATGAAACTACATATAATTGCTTCCTTTCTCAAGTATGAATACGATCTTTTTAATTCGCTTTCCTTTATATTCCATATACTGAGAACAATTTCTCTCAATATTGTTTATGCATCTCCCAAGCACAAGAAATCCAGGGGGCAGAAAGCTGGCAAGTCACTAACACAACAGAGGCAACTACCTCACACTGAAGAACTGCATTACTACCTTGAGATCAAGATTACTCAATTAAGCTTTCATGAGGTCTGTCGGGTGACTCTGCCAAGACACCATATCTCTGGAGGAGGCTGGCTGTGAGCCCCACAGCCCAGCCTGGGCAGGCAGCACCCTGGCTCACAAGCCTTCTCTGAAGAGCTGGGGCTTCAACAGGTCCAGGCAAACTTCGAGTGCAGCTCAAACACAGATATCTGAAGGCTGCTCATCAGTAAAAGAGGGGAAATTAGTTTTCAAAAGTTTCTTTGCATGGTGGGCTTTTTTTAGTGGGAGGGTTGGCTAGAAAATTGTTTAAGGAATTAAGTCTATGTGAGTGTATATTGATTGGCATTTGAGAAGAGTAGGTTTTATTTTATTGTATTTAGCAACTGGTAAAGTTTCAAAATCTTATGTGACCAGATCAAACTCAGGGTGGAAGTCACTGAGCCGTTTAAGTGCCTTAAAGCTTTCAGCAGCAGCTTTCTGCTGCAGGTACAGGCATGGCTAAAATGAATACATTTTGTCTCCAAAAAGAAATGGAATTAAACACAGCAGTCTATGCTCAGTGCAAGCTTCAGCATGATTTTAAAAGAGAAAAAAAAACCCAACCACCACCCACCCCTTATTTTATCAGTATTTGAAAACTCTCCCTTCCTCCACTGGCATTTTTCAGCATTTTATTTAGCTTATTATCATATGCTTGCAATTTCTCCTCTCCATAGAAGCCATTCTGGAAAACCAAGGGAAAATTTTTGTGAACCACAAATTTAATAAAATAACCCCTTCCATTAAATGGGCTAAAAGCTTGGATTGCTTCTGCTCCACCTCCCCACATCTGGCACACGCATCAGATTACAGGCCAGAAGGCAAAGCAAAAAGACGGAAAGGGAGACAGTGGCTGGATCACAGCTAGAAGGAAGCACAGATTCTATAATTCATTTTTTTTTCCCTGAATGCCAATACATCAAAGTGTTATAAATAAAACCAAATATGGGAGAAGTCCACCCAAGTATATGAATGGACACACAAACTTTCACCCCTGCTTCAGCCAGTTCCCTGAAAGACAGTGAATTACACAAAATATGCTATCCCCCTGTGCCAAAATTGCAACTGAGCTCCTGATTTTGTTAACTGACAAAGTTCACAGCAAAGCAGAAATCATACATCTTGAGTTCACAAGACTCTTTCATACTTAACAAAACTGAAAGCCACTGAATTGTCTAAATGCTACAGTATGGTCAAACGAATGATTTATCAATTGGTCTTTCTGCTGTTTAAATTCTGCAAACTTAAAACTCAATCAGATTCTATCTACATAAAGATATAAGGAGCTGTGTGAAGCCACATATAAGGAGCTGTCTGAAGCCTCCTGCTCTTCATCCCTTCAACTCCACATCAGCAGTACAAAAGAATAAAACTTTCACCAAGTCTTTCAAGCTTAGCAATAAATCCTCTGCAGTTAGAATTATCAAATTATTCAGAGAGTTAAAATGAATTTTTTTTTTTTGTTCCAAATGGACTTGGCACGCTGGTCAGGAACTCCTCGAGTCAAGCACAAGCAACAAAAGTGGAATTCTTCTTGCTAAGCTAATTGATGGCCCTACAAAAACGAAACACGCAACTGCATATTCAAAACTTTGAAAGACGCCCTATATTACAGTTAGGGAGCGCCTCCCCCTCTGCGCCTGCTGTAATATGATCATAATTGCTGTGAAAGGGCAAGAGACCGACTATATGTTAAATCCTGCCATCTGTAGGTGCTTTACACAGTTCCATTTGCTGCTGCCGGGTCAAAAGTTTACCCTATTTTCACTTGTTCATAACCAATCGCACAAGTCTCTGCTATGTGTAATCTTTGACCCACTCTCAAAGCAATTTTTTGTATTACACAGTCATATGATTACACTGAAAAAACCCACACGTTTCATTAAGAATACACTTCTTGTTGGTTAGCTTAATAATTATTATTATTTCCACATTCAGTAAATGTACTGTATCGACCTAGTTCTTCCCAGTTAACTCCCTAGGAGCACAACCATAGTGCCACGAATTCTCCCCACAAAGTGCTCAAGCACTTCTGGCTTGTTGCGATCTAGAGCTACATGCAAAGCAGGGCTGCAAAGCATTCACAGTATCTGGCACTTCTAAAAGGAGGGGGAAGGAATTGCTCAGTCTGTCATAATAGGGAGATTAAACTAATGTTCCCAGTGAAAACAAAAACAGTCATTGAAAATTACAATTTTCATAAGATTATCCCTGCACATTTACCTTAAAAATTAAATACACAAAACCAGATTTCATGGAAACATTTATGCTATTGATATTATTAAAATACCTAAGGAACAAACAGTCCTATGAAAAATAGAATTAATTAAGCCTCATCTCCCACAGATTTACATCTTCTGATTAGTTGACTTCAATTTCTAGAAAGACTTTGAATGAAGCTTTTCCCACAGTTGGGACATTTGTTTAAAGTCTCTCTTTTCCCATCACTAGAATTCCCAGGCAACCATTAATATTATTTCATGCTGTAACCTTTCCCTCTGTCAGGGAATCTTTAAGTGCTTCCACCTATACTGGGCTACTGGTGGGATCTGAATTTTGAGATCTCCACTGTACAAAAATATGTGATCAAAATCACTAAAAGGGTTAAAAAGTACTGAGGGAAGATGAAGGGACATTTGTGCATGTACACAAGTGGCCAGTGCAAGGTCACAAGTCTTGCTTCCATAGGAAATGAGAATAAAATAAAGGAGAATATTTCACCTTACAACAACTTCACAGAAAGTTCTTTTAAATGGACCAAACTGAACAGATGCTTATACTAGCAGATCACCCAGAAGTAGTACCCCAATGCTTAAGTCTATCTGGTAGGTTTTGCCAGACAGTTTTAAAGGGAAAACAGACACTCAGGCCACATTTGTTTTCTAACAGAAAAATAAAAAGATTGATTTCCATAGGCATGTATTTTAGCGCAATCTCTGAACTGTGGTAGATTTGAGATGGTTTAATATTTTTCAGTCCAGCATTTGTGTGTGTTTTGTCTCCTAGGATATAAACACAAGTCAACACTCACATGAGTAGCTGCATTGCTCCATTACATGTTTAACTCTTAGATGCTAATCCCTTCATAAAAGTAACAGAGACCAAAAGCAAGCCTGTGCCAAGTAATATATACCAGAGAACCATAACATAGAATCATAGAATGTCTTGGAAAGGATCTTAAAGACCATCTGGTTCCAACCTCTCTGCCATGGGGTCATCTCCTACTAGAACAGGTTACTCTAAGCCCCATCCACCCTGGCCTTAAGCACTTGCAGGGAGGGTACATCAAACAAGTAACAGTATTAAACTATTCCTAAATAGATCATAAAACATGTTCAAAAATAAAATTCAAATAGTTATGAAATCCTAATAATTTACTAAAAGACAGGATAAAAACTACCCCAAATAAATACATTATAGATTCTAAGGCAAAAACAGTGCATCTCCTCTTCTCTTGAACAAGGACCATTAGACTTTATTCAGCAGGTCCTAAAGGAAGTCTGATATTCTGATTTTTGCCATTGAATTTTGCTGCATTTATGCATTGCTGCCAACAGCCTGCCTATTTCAGACTTCGCCACATCTAGGCATACACATACTGTCAATGCAGAAAAAACAGGCTATGCACTTCCAAAATGGAGTCTGTGCTTGGAGACATTTCCAAGGCTCTGTTTTGTAAACACAGCAAGAAAAAATTTATTCCATTCTCACATCTAAAAGCTTTAAGAAACTTTCAGACAAGGGCAGAACTTTCATCCAGATGCCTACTCAATATTTGAATAATTCTCCACATGAGAAAAATTCTGGGTTTTCTCTTATTTCTGTGTACAATATTAACAAAAGTGACAGAATATTCATTTAAAAATCTGCAGAAAAAAAGAGTTTTGAAGTATCACAACCTCACTGAACCTTGAATATTGTCTTGCTGTAAGAATATGAATTATCTATCTGGAATGAATTATCTATCTGATTCGAAGCAACAACAAAAGATGAGAGAAGCTTTGAGACCAGCTTTTAATTATGAAAGTAAGAACTGGACTCTTAAGTAATAACCATGTTAATAAATACGCAGGAATCTTATAAAAGAGAATATTGTTAGGTACCAGTCCCACTAGAATAAAAATAAACAAGAACCAAATTGAAGCTGTTATGCATTCTTTCATGATGTACAACTCTTTAAATTACAATCCTTCAAGTCACATAATGATCAGTCTCTGTTCATGTCTGATTTTTAGAAAAAATAAAAAGCTACTAGTAATGTTGCATATCTTTTAGATTCTAAAAAAAGGTAAAATACAAACTAACATTTTAAAGCAATGAATTATATTTATCCAACTGGAAAACATGTTGGAAGATGTTATTTCATATATAAAATAATGCATTATAAAAATAATTATAAATATTAAAAAATAACCACCAGGCAAGCTATTGGATATTCTATTGAACTGCATACAGCTACATAGATGTTAATTTTATATGCATTTTATTTGCAGTATATAAAAAGATATTTAAAAAATATATATCTGCACACATACATAAAGAATTCAGACATCTGCTAACAAGACTGGTGTCGCCTGTGATCCAGACTAGGAACAACTGGATAGTCTTTCATTCAGGGGAAAGTAAGATTGATTGTATGTAGAGGAAACATACTTCATTCAGCTTAGCAGCAGAATGGGCAAAGAACAGTGGAAAAAGACTGGTACAAAAGAAGGAGGAAACAGAGTGATGGAATTGACTCATAAGAACATAGGAAGGCTGAAGGTACCCAAAGGTATCTACATATCTGAACACATGGTAATTTTTCAGCTTTGCAGAAAGGTTTGATCAAATGCAGAGCTCAAACAACAGCAAGAGACAAGAAGACCGAGTGAAGCTGGGGAACTCGGGGAACCTGACTCAAACCCCGAGGTGATCCAGTAGCATGGAAACACTATGATGCCATTTGCTATTTTATCTAAGTTTGTGCACCTCTCATTTTTCTACAGTGCAAAAAGTGACCTTTGAAGGTTTGCACCTGAGCATGAATTTATACCATTCTTCTTATGACCAGGGCAATTTGTGGAGTTCAACACTGATCTGAGTCATTTGGTTAGTTGACTCCTGAAGACTCCGTTCCTGATGGGGAGAAACAACATATCCCCAACCAAAAGGTCTTTCATTTTTGAGCCAGAAACTTTACAGGAGTCTAATGAATCTCAGGATAATTCACAAGTAACTGGATTTCATGTTGGTCCACAGAGCAATGACACAAGGCAACTGTGATGCTTTCATTCATTTTACTTAAGAACAGCAACTCTGCCACACATACTAGAGGCCACGCTAATTACAATGACTCTTTGCAACAATGTATGTATTTTTCTATTTGATATTATTTGAAATAATTCATACAGATTATCTGTATAAATACACATACACAGAAGTTTTTTTCTGTCAACAGCCAAAGGAATTATAGTAAGTCTACATCCTAAAGCCAGTACTCTCATCGTATGTGATTCTTCTACTGTTTCATTTTTACCCTAATCATCTTCACAATTACAAGACCTAAATGATTTCCTAAGAAAAATTCTTAAAGTAGTGAATCTGAAATAAATGCAAAAGCTGAAATATACAAATCATATAAAAATCTGAATCTTCATTTGGTATTTATCCTTATGATGATCAAAGTAATCAACCCAGTGTGGAGATAATTGTTACAGGCATTTGTTTTTGAATGACCTGCATAAATTAAAAAGGTATTCAGTGCTCTCATGCAACAAGTATGCATATTATTTCAGGAAAATAAAAGCCTTATAGAATATTGCTTCATGCCAACATATAATTTTTTTTTTTTTTAATTTTTGGATTTAAATGTATACATATAGATGATCTTCCCAGATGATCTTTTCAGATGTAACATTTACAGTCTCAAATTGATTTTGAAATTCTGTTAAAAGCAATATAAAACTCTAACATCAAATTCCTCTTAAAAATCAGTATCTGACTTTTCTAGTGGCAACTTGAAATTGTAATCTGAATTAATACATATATAAGTAAGGCACATTTTATATGGAATGGTAGCTTTTAATTGATTAGGGCATTTTTGATGAACTTTTTAAAGGATGTGGTTTTCTATTAAATTAGGTTACTTATTACAAGGGGTTTGCATTTGTATTTCAGTGGTTGGATGCACAACCTCCCACCACCTAATTCTCACAGATCTAACTTCCTAGTCCTCAGGGTAACCACCACCCTGAGCAGCCTGAGCACACCACAAGCAGCTATCCTGGAAACCTTATCAAGATGTCATCACAGAAATAAGATCAGACCATGAGAGAAGGGAGGCTCTTCTATCTGGCCCTTCCACTCCACCTCTTTCCTCTTCTCTGGAGGCAACCCTCTAAATGGGATTGAAGCAAGTCTCCAATAACGTCCAGCTGCAGGGCAGCACTTGCTGCTGAAAAGCTGCTCTCTCCAATCTCCTTTGGTAAAAAGCAGAGCAGATGGAAATTTCCTGAAGGCTGGTCTTGGCCCACACACCAGTGTTCCGATCATACTCCTCTACAAATAAGAGTGATCTATTCATTGCATCGAACTGACTGGCCTCTTTGACAACTCTGCCCCATCCAGTCCTTCACTGATAAAACACAGTGCAATGTGAGCACATTTCATCTCCTGTGCTTGGGTGAGGAACTACGCCATAAAGGAAAATACAGCCATGTCATGCTAAGCAAAGAAACACATGAGTAACTCTGGCAAGCACCTAAGATAAGGCTCTTCTGAATGACTGAAGGCAATGTTATATTGATGTTCTAATAAATTATTAGCTACACACGCAGACATGGAGTAAGCAGAAGTAGCAACAGAAGCTGTGTAACCATCCTCTTTGGAGAGGCAGTCTTAAAACATAGGAAGAGAAAAACAGAAAGGAATTCTTTACATAATGAAAAATGTTACAAACCTTGCTGTGTCCTGAAAATTTACAAATTTTATTTGGAATGACAGAATCACTTCAATATATGTAACAATTGTGGTTTTTCACAAGGACACAATGGAGTTCTCACTTTCATTTGCATTCTCTTGTCCCCCCTTTTAAACAGAGCTAAAACCGCGAGAAAATTCTGTTCCCTTTGCTATCAGATGTATCAGATTTCACATGAAGGCTAAGACCGCTGCTGCTTTTAAAACCACCTTAAGAAAGACAAATCAAGGTTTTGATTAGTGATGTAGTTCTTCTGTTTAATCCTGAAAAAGGGAAGACCTTCGGAAGCACAGGATGAAACAGTCCTTTAAAGGACTATTTACTTTCTTAAATAAAGTAAAAAGCTGCTCACTATGAACGTATGACAAATTTCATAAGGTCTTGAGTAAGTATTCTCCACTATTTATCTGATAGTTGAAGAAGAAAGCTGGGAAAGGAAAGAAAAAAGTTTTGCATTATATTTAGGACAGAATAATGTTTACTGAGCTCTGTCTAAGGTTTACTCAAAGGGCCACATCACATGAAGAAAAGCCTCTGTCCAAGCATCTGTCACAAGAAAAGATCCACTGTTGTCTCCCACATTAAGCAAATACTGTAGTAATCAAGAAGAGCTTCCCTGGAGAAACTCTTCCCAGCAAGTAGAGTATGTGGGGAATATTCAGGAGGTATTTGCTGCTCAAGTGCCCAATATCAGCAGAGACAGAAAAGTGATGACAGGCCCCTTCTGGATGGAAAGTTGGGGCTCTCCTCAAAGGCCCAAAGCAGTCTAAACCATATTTTAACCAATCTGAAAACACAGAGGAGCAGAAGAAGAACTCTGTTATCCTTTTGTATTCATGCTTTCCTGCCATAGAGTGCATGAGTAGAGTCAAAGGCAGGATGGGTGAATTAACTCAGAAAAAAAATTGTCCAAAATAGCTGAGCAATCAATCCTCAAAAAATTAATGATAAAAGACTTTGAATAAAGCCAATTTGTAATGGAATGTAAGAAGGGAAGTCCCTCCAGAGAAAAGCTGTCTACCAGCTCTGCAGCAGGTTTTGCTGCCCCATGCAGTTTACCATGGCAAGCAGCCAACTTGGCAAGGCTTGCTCTTCTCCAAGGAGCCTGGCAGGGTGCCAGCCACACTCACAGCTCTCATTGCTGCTGCCAAGCTCGAGGGGCAACTGAAGATCCTGTTTTGTGAATCTGCAGGCCCAGTTGTGACCAAGAATATTTGTGTTTTAAAATGCTCTTAAGCAAGTTGAGTTCCCTCTGTTTATACAGCCACTGAGCAGGCGAAACAGAATACCTTACCCAGCTAGAGAAAATGAGCCACAGATTGTTAATTATATGGCTGTTTGCACTTTGACTGGAAGAGGAAGTAAGCTGGTTATAACTACTTAGGGCTTTACTCCTGCAACTGCATTGAAACCACATTTATGACAGCTGAAACTATGCAATTTTATATAAATGTGGGCACTTCCTGTTTTCTAAGCAAATTCTCAGCTGCTTGCCTTTACCTCACAGTCATGCTGCTGGAACCAGAATGTATTAAGTTTTGAAGACTGGTCTGAACATTTCACTTTACTAACTGCTCTTAAATGTGTACACAAAACACATATATTGGTCTGCTGCTGTCAAGCATCTCTATTTCTAGGACCTAGCCATATTTCTCAGGCATTAGGAAACACATATGTTCTCCACGTGTGAATCTGAAACGCCCAGCTGTCACCCAGGACGTGTTCAGTCCCTGGTGATGTGGTCACGGTCACTCTTGGATTTACAGGGGAGGCAGACACCACGGACTCCCCCAAGCAGGCAGGTTGCACTCTGAGATCTATCTTTTTCTACTCAACATACAGAATTTCAAGTAATTTGTAATAGTAGCTTTGTTATTTTCATCATTATCAATTCTTCGCTGTGGCAAGTCTATGTTCAATTTTATAGATGCTGAGTATGGGGAGTAACACAGTCCTCCTGGCATAAATCACAGAAAATCATTATTTAACTAGAAGATAAATTTTAAAATACCCTTTAAAACTCTAATAAGCAGCAGTATGCTTCCTGTGCCTTTTCTCATTCTTTGCTTATTTATGTTAATTGGTTCTCACAAACCAAACTCCTGCAATGAGTACAATTACATAAATCAGCACTCTGCTTTTCTACAGTCATTTTCTGAAGAGATTATGGCAGGAGAGCATCCACAGACTGATCGTACTGTTCAACTGAAAATTGAATGTATATCCTGTAATTCCTGATGAGATTCAATGGTAATTTGTAACTACAAAAAAACCCACCCATGTTTAATTTACAAAGTATCCTCCTGCTTTGTTCCCTACACATCCTGTTTGAGAGTCAAGTACTCCCTATAAAAGCAAGATATTTACAGTCGAGACCTGAAAAATCCTTAACATAGATAAGTGTCAGCCTTTCCTTTGCTCTCCAAGACAATTAGATTGAATCCACTGTCTGTGAAAATTTCACAACCTTGCAGTGCCAACAGAGCGAACAATTACAAACTTCTTAGTTTTAAGCTGGAATATTAGCTAAGATTCAATTTAAAAGGTCTTTGCAAAAATCTCCAACTAAAAGAAACACTAAAGTTCCATTTTCAAACTCAATTACACCCAATTTACATAACTTTCAAAGAAAACACAGTATATGGTCCAGCTCATGCACTTCTTTCAAAGCACTTCCCTTAGTTGCCTTCTTCCTGCCTCGACTCAAGGAACAGTTTTGAAGTGGCAGACAAGCTAATTTGCAACAGTTCCTGCTGTCCCTCTTCCAGGTTATTTTCATTGCAGTTGTTTGTCCAGCCCTCAAGTTAGCAAGTTCAAAGAGCTGAAGAGCCAGCCAAGCAATCCAATCCAACATGGCTGGTGAGGGCTGACCACTGGTTTGGGTCCCTGAGCACACTCAATCCACAGTCACAGCAGCAAGGGACATTGGTATGTGGTAAACCAGGTAACACCTTGGCAGAGAACATACAAGCCATGCTTCTGGTCGTTGTTAGACCAAGGTTAGCTGCAACATGGCCATATTTTGATGGTTGGACTAGACGATCTGAAAGGTCCCTTGCAACCTGGGCCATTGTAAGATTTGTGCCATCTCCACAAAAGCTGGACACATGTTCATCCGCAATCCTCCAAACAAGAGAGGACTCCAAAAAACACAATTCACAGGTCTTAGTCTAAAGCCCGCCCAATACCTCACTGAGCTACCTACTCAAAGTCTCAACTCCTCTTCTGTCTGAAGCTTACTGTTTCAACATAGAAGCATTCAAGTCCAAATCTTTGCAGACTTCTCCCCAGAAGTAACATGGGCATTTCTAATAAGGAGGTGAGAGGGGAGGACTCAATGAAGGCAACCCAGATTAGCTAAATGATACATCACACTGGAATAATTCTGCTGTTAAAGATCATGCAGATGTTACAATGAAGGAGAAGAAAGCCTTTCTTCAGCTACAGCACAGCTGCTGAATACAGCTTCAAAAAGACTTGGCACAGGGCTTCAGCCACAAAACTTCCCCTTCATTTCATGTACGTCATCTGAAACTTCAACAAGCTGCATCAAGGACAAAACTGACACAAGGACAGTTGCTTGCAACATCTTATCAAGAGCAGGGAAGTTCCTTACACTGCCAGTGCCCACATGCACCTTCACAAAACACAACTGTGGATCTCCACTCCTCCTCAACCCAGCAATCCCTCAAAAGCAATGATATCCCAACCTGTTGTGTCCTGCAAATTTGCATTATCTCTTTTAAAAACAACTGAATCACCACACAGTGGATATAAATTAAAGCTTAAAAAATAGCCATAATAAAAAAGTTAAGGAAATTATCTATTAAAGTAACATCAGAAAGTATTATCAACTTCCACTCATATCCTTCATTACCTACACACTGAGCTGCTCCAAACAGTCAGACACCCCTGACCCCAAAACTGAAAACACCACTGCTTACAATCACATTGAATGTACATACTTAATGTTGGTTTTGTATTTTCCATAGTATGTACACCATAAAGGAAATGTATTTTCACTGTTTAAATACAAATGTATTCAAGTATTACAACTAGTTACAGGCAGTACACAATTGTATCTATTTAACAGTAATACACAAAAAATTTGGTCTGCATACTAACATCACACTTCTGCTCCTTGTGGTGATTAGACTGATAGATGTACCAGAGAAACCTAAACTACTTCAACATACGTGTACAAGTTATCAGCCATAAGCTGATGTCACCACAATATTCTTTCCACAACCATGAAGTTACAAAAAATAATTAGGCCAAATGAGAAAACAGTAGTAGAAGCAGCCAAAACTATGTTAACATTTAAACTTTGTAAGCAAAACAAAGTAGAAAAAAACCTGCAGAAACAAGGAAATACAAGCAGAAATGCACCAAAAGAGGGGGTTTTTAAAAAAATTGCTCAGTTACTTCATTTCTAAGAACCTGGTAAAAGCTGGAAACCCATGATGCTAAAGAATATTAAAAAGTTGATTAAAAGCAGTGAAGAAAACTCATTAAAGCAAAAGTAAGTCTTGAAACACTAGAAACAGTAACCACACTATTACTATATTCATGAAAACATAACACTTTCAAATTACCTACTATAATAATAGTAAAAAAATGAAAGAACATGAGCACTAACCCCCTGACTCTACTGGTTTTATAAAACACATCTACTTCTCAGAATTAGTAACAGGCTCATGAAACTGAACCAATTTGTCCAACAGATGTTTCAGTTAACCCAAAGGAATTTTACTTTTCTATTGTAGGAATAAGAGCACTCTGAATAAAATCCTGCTATTATTAGCAGCTTTCAAACTACATTAACTCAAAATTAGCTTTCCTTTCCATTCTTTCATACTTTCATATATCAGAAAACATTTTCCACCATGGATTAGACGAGGCTCCAAAATAAAGTAGGCACATTGATAAAAATAAGTCGTCTATGCACCACCCACCTCCCCCCTCATTTTATGGGATTCACAGGAATGGCAAAGTTTTTATTTTCCTTGGCATTCCTCTCTCCACATTAGCTGATAATCTTCCCCCTGTGAGGCTCTGCAATGTGCTGCCCTGCAGGCCCACAACACTCCTGTAGTCCCCATCTTCTGCTTTTTCTCCAGTGGGCTTTGCAAACTGGGCAATCCTTTTGTACTGTGTACCACTGCAACAGTCTAATTGCAACATAGTTTTCAATGCTCTAGGTAAAGCAAATAATTTCATTTTTAACTTCTGCTCATAAAAATACAGATTGTTCCCCTGCCTTTTTCCCTCTCTTTTTTTGTTTATGTGTTTAAAAATTTAAAGAATGGCTTGCACTGCATGGCAGTAGTCAAACAAAAATACCTTGGGTTTTCTTAGAAAGCAGTACTTAAAAATACTGCTGGGTGCCTAAAGCATCACTGTAGCCTTTCATGGAGCCATATGTAGTAGAACCCCCATGAGCAGGCTGGAAGGAGAACTCACACTGTGCATTAATATAATATTTAGCCATTATCAAAGCTTCATAGCTTTTACTGTGCCTGTTTCTTCTGCAACAGAGAGTAACAGCTTATCTGGCAAACACACTCACTACGTTTCTAGGCACCAAAGACACGCTCTTGGTTAATTCATAAAATCTGATCTAATGTTAGATGTTCTGCACTCAGGTTAGTTAAGTTAAAACAGTATTTAGATTAACCACACCTTGGCCAAAAAATTCTCAGTTACCTACTGATTACAAAAGCATTGTAGCTAGCTACAGACATCATACTGGGAAAATACAAATCCAATCCTGAGCCTGAAGAAATGCAGATGAAACTCTGACCTCAAGCTGTTCTTACAGTGGGCATTGAAACACTGTCTACTTTGTATCTGATAGAATAACCAGATACAAGAGGCCGGCATCTGTGATGAAGGATGAATTCACCTGACATTTGAGTTTTATGTACATAAATTATCTGAGTTGACAGCATTAAAAATGCTGTGCTTCTTGCATATTACATGATACAAAAATCTACACCAAAAAAAACCTGCAGAGGCAAGCACTGACACAAGGAAATGTCAGAAGCAAGTTTTAGAGAAACTTAAATTTTGCCTTTGTTTTCTTCTGTGGTGTGGTATACACCACAGTTATGTCATGCCATTTCTACACACCTCTGCTTCATGCAGCATACAGAATTACCACCAATCAAACAGTAATCTGTTTTACTCTTGGTATTTGGCGTATGGTCTGATACCTTATTTACCACATGCTACTAAGATTTTTTTTGGAAGACAGAACAAGTAATTTCTTTGTGAATTCAATGGTGCAGCTGAGTGTTTCATCAACATAATGGTTAGTCCTACTGTTACTCCTTTATCCCTAACTTCGGGTAACTGTTATTCCTAACTTCCTAACTAAAACTGTCACAGTTTAAAGGTCAAAATGATTCTCCAGTTCTGAAGACAACTTCGTCTCCATAACTCAGACCTATTTTTTTCACAGCACTTAGCATTACATTGTGCTTTATATAGCACTTTCAAACCTCAGTCCCTGCTGCCTCACTCACAGTTATCAGCACTGAGCACTTTCCCAAATCAGATCCCAAGATTGCAAGTTGACAGCAAGACACGGACAGTTAGCAGAGATGTAAGAAAAGCCAGGATCAAGTAACTTACCTAGCATCACCTAGATAGTCTGCAGCACAGCCAGGAAGAAAGTCGGGTTCCCCAGGGCAGCATGCAGCTGCGCTGAGCATCAGAATGGCCTCTGCCTCCCTTGCCTGCCACACACGTCCCAACTTCTGCTCCAAGTGAGGCCAGGGTACTACACAAAACAGACTTCACCACCACATCCACAAGACTCATCCCCATAGGAGGTCCATCCTGTGCATGGAACAAAGCAGTGGTTCTGTGGGGAAAAAAACCAGCAAGTTAGAATGCAGTTAAATACTTGAATACTTACATTGTAAGGCTTCCTCATAAGGGGGAAAATCAAAGAGCTTTGCAAAGACCAGCTAAGCTTTGCCACTACTTTACTTGGACACTACAAAAAATGTCTTTAGAAAAATGAAAGTGAGTCATCAGATCTTTTATGATGGGATCATACTGATACCCGCAAAAAACAGTATTGGGGACTGAAATCTTTAGAAACACCGTGGTGCTCTGGTAGAAAAGTAGTAGACTGGTTGCGAATGTAAAACAAATTCTCTACATGGGGACTAGCCATAAGCAATAGTTTCAAACAGATTCTCAAGGAGCTTTTAATCAAATCAGTTTGTTTATACTCAAAGGTCTTTATACAAAACGATCTTCCAGAACAGACTCCTCTGCTTGTTTTCCTCAAGCTATAACCTCTAGCCCATGTTGATTCAAGCCCTAGTTCTTCTTCATTCCTGCCTCCAATGCCTTTGCCAAGCCCCTCCTCAGCCCTGCTGCCCCCAAGGCCTTCTTTATCTCCTGGCTCAGTCACTTCCAGACTTGGCTGGCAGTGCCACACTCCCTGTGACTCCCCTCTCCTTCATTACCCAACACATTTTTGTATTAACTCTCACTCCAGGTCTGTCTTTCCAGTTCACAGTCTATGGTATTTCGGGGCCAGGACCACCCCATGCATGCTAGTGTTCCCATAGGTCGGGTGCTGCAGTAAAAGGCACGAGTTTCATCCCCCACCTCAGTCTCCTTCCTCCTCATCTAGGCCATACGGCTCTCACACACTCAAGACAGCGTGAGAGAACTGTGATTTCTTTAAAAGGTTACAGTTTGGTTAGATCTGAGATTTTCACAGTGCTGACAAAAGCAAAGTTGTGAGTCATAAGCCACTTTTCTTCCCCCCTGCCTATCATCAGTGCTTACTGCACTGCCATCTAACTCCTAGTCTCTGCTCTGAAGGGAGAGACACTGAGTATTTTATAAAATAAGTTTTGCTTGGTTTTTTTGATGAAAATGTACAATGAGACATAACTGCTTTGACACATTCTTATAGACTGCTAAACAATTCTGGCAGAAAAAAAAGGCAGCTAGCTACCTAGCCTCAAAGGCTAATGTTTTACAAAGTTATAAAAGTTATAAAAAACTCCAACCAGCATCCCACACTGGGAAGCACTAGGCAGCCTTCCTTCCTGCAATTCCTGGCACTTCCCTCTTGGCCCTTAATAGTTTAAGTCATTCAGCTCACTGAAACAAGAACTGCAAATATTAACACCTGTGACCTACACTCAAACTGAGCAATAGTGGCTGGACAGTGCCAGAGTGAGCACCAAGCAAGCTGCATGTGTCTTCACCTCCAGTTTCAAGCACTGTGCAAACAGCATCATCAGACAATAGCACACTGCAAAGGCTTCTTCAGATGCTACCATTCTCATCCTAGAAGCACCAATGCTAGCCTCAAAAACTACAGCCGCTCATGAATTCCTCCTAGGACACAAAAACCTGACGTAAAATGGGTTAGCTTCATTCCCAGTGAAGGTCATACACAGCTAACAGAGATAATTTAGTAAATCCATTTTGCTTCATATTTAGCAAATCATTTTGCTTCATATTTGCACTAAATTAGAAGCAGTCATGTATCAGTTACAAAGGGGAAGGGTAACTTTGTACAGTACTATTGCTTGTGATCATCTCTCCCTGCCTGGAAGGGAAATAATCTTCTTACATGAAACTTGGGGGAAATTTTCTTTCTTTTTCTCTATTTATCTCAGCATGAAAAACAAATGCAGCACAATGTCATGTAATACACATAACAAGGAAAACCTCTCAAAACAAACAACACATTCTTTTAGAGCAAAATCTTACAGATTCTGAATAGTTCTGAATAGCAAACAAGACAATTTCTCAATGGCTCTTTAAATGCTTCTTTACTGACATGGTCCAGAAAAGCAGACCAAGAAAAGAGAAAAACAGCTTCTCATGCTCATGGATGGATGCATATTATAATATGGATTAAATGCACTATGACATTTATGTTTCAGTAAGGAACAATTATTTCCAAGGAATGACTAATTATTCCTGTGAGATCATATTCAATTTGGACTTCTCTGTACGTAGTTTACAAAAATCACTTTTAACTATGGGAAAAAAGTACATGACCCACATGCACACTCCTAAACCATCAATGCTTATTATCACTAAAATAATTTTATTATATCTCAAACTCTATTTAAGCAATGAAACTATCAAGCATCTTGAACAAGTAATCTTATCAGAACCTGCAGTGAAAATGAAAAACACATTTAGGTTGAATGAAACTTCAGTACTTCAATGTACAACTATTGAAACTCCACAAAACTTCTTTCTTAGAAAAGATCAGAATTTAATGCACTATTTCATATGGCAGAGTATAACAAAGTTGCTGTCAGCAAAGGGCTTTTTTCAATGACGAAAAAGGAAAAGAAAGCTTTTCCATTTATGCTGCATTGCCCAACAAGTATAAGGCACTGGTAGATGTCTCTCAACTGTAAAGAACTGCAGAAGATTTACTTCCAACAGAGCCCTACATATTGTTCCTAAAAACTCATCTGAAACGGAACAGATGTCCAAAACCACTATCTGTTTGTTTAACATAAACTAACCTAATTATTTTGTCATGGAAATCAATATTTATGGGCTAAAACACTACATCAAGTAGGAAAGCTTTAATGTAAAACAAATCATAAAACACTGATAATGTAAATGCTAGAAAAGCCTCTAGGACTGAACGTATTTATACAAGATCTGTGAATATATAAACACTTGGTTATATACATCAAGAAAAAGGTGAGACTCAGTGCAGTGAACTGATCACCAAAAAGACTAATCCCTCTTAGGACAAGTGTGCTCTTACAAGGACTTAAGCCAGCTGGCTGAAGCGTACTGAACATTGTATCCGACAGCGAGGATTCATCCAAGGCCATTAATTCATTGTAAGGTAAGAATCCCTTTTTCTTAAGCAGTTTCCAGCATTTCTGAAGAAGAAGAAGTTACTCCCTGAAAACTTTCAGCAGCTTTTTGTTACTGATACAATTACCACAAAACCCACAATGCAATGCAAATAGCACATTTGCTATTATCCATGTACTGGAACCATTTGATGAGGAATTCTTTTCTATATAGTAAACTTAATTCTTTTAAGTTTCTTTAAGGAAGTTTTCCTTTAAACCATCATAAGAAGCATGATTTCCTATAATACTAGAACTTTCAGTCATTTCTCAAAAATGTGCTTTCCATTTGTAATTTCAAGAAATATCTCAAAGAGTTGTAATATCCTACATAAGTAACTGCTGCTACACTAGCATCAACACAAAAGCTACTGCATGCATCAATTGACATGTATAGTATAATTTACTCTTTTATTTCAGTCTGTTGAAATAACATGACACAATGGCTCAGTATACAACATTATGGTTCTTATGCAAATAAACACTCCCACATTAAGGTTACTGCTCCACAATACATTGCACACAGCTGCTCACAGCTTGTCCTCACACTGAAAAGCAAATTAAAATGGAATAACAACCATATACCTGTGTTCCATTGATTTTATTGACTTATGGCATATTACTAAAAAAAAAAAGTTAAAAGAAATCTGAGTTACCAATTGCTGACAACAGCATGTAAAACCCCGCACTTAATTCTGTGGCTCATCATCATTTGAAAAGTGTCTTGGAAGCCAAGTCTAACACAAGAAGCATCCATAGCACTCATCCTCTACTGCTAACTCCATCCCCAGCACGATCAAGGAAATTTAGTGTCAGCTAAATATATTAAAAGTTGAATGCCTTTTCCATTCTTTACCAGATGTCTAGGGAAACACAAGGTGAGTCAAAGTACCATAGCTTTATGGACATCAACTCACATCTCCTATTGACTTAGAATCTGCAGCAACTTCTAATACTTCAGTCTCCTACTGACTAAAGGTGTGTTGGCCATTTCATAAGAGCTTAATTCAGATCAACATTTAAGCTCAACTCACTTTATGTACTCCATGAGAGAATTCGCTTTTCTTAGCCTATGAATAAATAGAGGCAAAACTAGCTAGAGAGCAAATAGTAAAGGGTATATAGTAGTCTGGTTTGCATATGGCATCACTAAAATAAACCTATGTATAGCCTGCTACTTTTTCATAATAATGCACTTGACTCTCAAAGAACTATAAAAGCAAAACTGGGAAATAGCACAGATACACAGCTCTGTTGTACAGAAAGATAACAGAAGGTGCTCAGATTAAACACAAATAATACACCTGTAGTACATGAAAAAGTACACATGTAGTATTCTCTGGCCACTGAACCATCTCTTAGATCTTATCTCAGAGTGAAGATGGTTCCTGGCACACATTTGGCAGTATTGTACCAATGCAAACCCTTTAAAATGACCCCACTCATATTATCATGGCTTAGAACAGGAACATGTGATAACCTCGCTTAGACAGAAAACAAGACAATGGGGGAAAGGATCCAATTTATCCTGCCATACCAAACCTGCTAAATCACCTGTTAATGCTTCTCCACTTTGCACAGATAGATAGTGTTACTTTCTACCCCAAAGACTAGAAATCAGGCATATCTGCTCTCGGATGAGAGCAACTGTCTAAACCAGACAACCCCTATGAACCATATACCTCTGCTTCTGCAGCCTGATGACTATCACCATCATCTCCTGTCCCTCTGCTATTAAGGGTGAAGAATCTCTGAATACTCCAGACAGCAATTTCCAAACTGCAATCCATGTAATCCATGTATGGTACAGGCTCTACAGTTAGTCTTATAGAAGAGGATGGACAAACTGCTGGAGAACCTCTCCTGTGAGGACAGGCTGTGAGTTGAGGTTGTTCAGCCTGGAGAACAGAAGGTTCCTTACTGCAAGGGGTTGGACTAGATGACCTTTAAAGTTCCCTTCCAACTCTAACCACTCAGTAATTCTATTAACTATACTATATACCATAATCAGAAGTTCCTAAGTTGCACAGGGTTATAGAAGTATATAGTGATAAGATTTAATAATGGAGGAGTAAGGAACCCCCTCAAAAACTTAGGGATGCACCTAGTGATAAAGACTGCCTGACGAAGATGATCAAAGGGTTGGAGCAACTGCCCTATGAGGACAGGCTGAAGGAGTTGGGGTTGTTCAGCCTGGAGAAGAGAAAGCTCAGAGGGGACCTCATAGTAACTTATCAGTACCTGAGGGGGTCCTACAGAAAGGCAGGGGAAGGAATTTTTAACATAATATCGGATGGGAGGACTAGAAACAATGGATATAAATTAGAGGGGGATAGATTTAGACTAGACATAAGAAAGAAATTCTTTACAGTGAGGGTGGTGAAATACTGGAACAGGTTGCCCAGGGAGGTTGTGGATGCCCCATCTCTGGAGGTGTTCAAGACTGAGCTGGACAGGTCACTGGGCAGCCTGGCCTAGTGGGAGGTGTCCCTGCCTATGGCAGGGGGGTTGGAACTCGATGATCTTTAAGGTCCCTTCCAACCCAAACTATTCTATGATTCTATGACCTCAGTACTTATGCAAGAGCTTAAGAAAGACACCACAACAGTAAAAAGCCAGAGCAAACTGCATCCTTATATCAGTGGTCTCAATGGTACTTTTCTCATCTTCAGCCAATGCAGCTGGAAAACTTGAAGTCCATACACTTAATACACTCCAAACTGGACAGTGCAGCATTTATGGAAGCTTTTGTTAAGTCCATCAGCAAAGAACTAAAAAACAAGTAACTTCAGTATTATAGTTCAAATTGAGCAGCCTGGTTTCTATTATATTTGGACTTCTTGCCAAGCATCCTTTTTTTTTTTTCTTTTTGCCTTTAAGCCAACTCAATATGGGACCTGGATAAAGAAATTGCTTCTTTGTAACATAACGTCCCCAAATGTGAAATGGTTTGATACTTATCTCCAGGGGCAGCTGCAACACAGAAACAAAAAGTTACCATGCCAAGTGTCATTCCTCAGGAGTCAGTATTAGGACTGGTGGCACTTAACTTTCTTGTCAGTAACAAAGACAGTGTACTCTCACTAAGTCTGCCAACGTGACCAAGTTGTGTGATGCAGTGAATGCGCTGGAGAGATGGGATACCATTCAGAGGGGCACGGACAGGCTTAAAATGTGAGCCTGTGAGAACCTCACTAAGCCCAACAAGGTCAAGCACATCTGGGTCAGGGCAATCCCAAGCACAAATACAGGCTGGCTGGAAAATGGATTGGGAGCAGCCTTGATGAGAATGACTTGGGAGTATTCATTTTCAAGAAGCTCAACATGACCCAGCAATGCATCCCTGCATCCCAGAAGTCCAACCATACCCTGGGCTGCATCAGAAGAGCGTGGCCAGCATGCTGTGATAAGTGATTCTCCTCCTCTGCTGTACTCTTGTGTGATACTCCAGCTGGAATACTGCATCCAGCAGCTCTGGGGTCCCCAACATAAAGGACATGGATGGACCTGCTGGAGCAAATCCAGAGGAAGGCCATGGAGATGGTGAGAGGGCTGGTGTACCTCTCTTACAGAGACAGGCTGAGAGAGTTGGGATGGTTCAGTGTGGAGATGAGGCTTCTGGGAGACCTTACAGCCGCCTACCAATACCCGAAAGAAGCCTACAGAAGAGATGGCAAGGGACTTTGTAATGGTGATAGTATGAGGGATGACAGTGAAAAACTGAGGGTAAAACTGACAGTTTTAAAAGAGAGTACATTTAGATTAGATACTAGGAAGAAATTAATTACAGTAAGGGTTGTCCAGGGAAGGTGTGGATGTCCCATTCCTGGAGGTGTCCAAGGCCAGGCTGGATGGGGCTTTGAGCAACCTGGTCTAATGGAAGGTGTATTTATACAGATGGACATACATGTATATATACAACTCAGTAACGTATGTATATACGACCCCAAAATTCGAGTCAGTTCTTCTAAAAATCAAAACAGCTCCAGTTCTATGACTAAATTTGATGACTCATTTTCTTCTTTGGTTCCAGGATCCTTCTGCAGACACCTTCAAAAATGAGGAAACTGGTTTTGCTCCTGCTAAACATAAATGGAATAAGTTGCACCTCTCACAAGAGAGAAAATATTTTAATGGTTTCAAGTATGCCTGAAGTGGAACTCAAAGCAAATGGAAAATATGCCACATCTACAGCTCAGTGCAACTGCAGTTCAACATGCTTTCACCAAGTTAAAAGGCAGGCAGGGTGCAAGGCGTGCAAGGCAGGGTACAAAGAAATTCTGACTACCTGCACATTAAAAGAGGTAAAGAGAACTTCACACTTTGCTATGACTGTCGGTCACACTCATTGTACCTCTTCAGAGTGCCTTGAACACTCCCATGCCACATTTCCATGCTGTATTTCACAAACTACTGACCCACCTCATCTGCTCCTTGAGGGTTTCGAGCACTATTCTTCCCTTCAGCCACTCTTCAGGAAGCTAAGAACCTTTTATATGCTTACTACCTGACTGGTTTCTAACCAGGCAGGCCTGTTTTACTGCTGTCTTAATGACTGCAAATGAGACAACTGAATTTTCCAGTTTTCTGAGTAGCCACTCCAAGATGGGATGTGTGGAAATGCCTGGCCACTGTGCTGCAGACTTGCAGCTCTTTCAGTACATCTGTGCCATACACTTGACATGGCCAGGACCACGCAGGACATCTGAGCATGCAAACCAATCATCTTCAGATTTTTAAAATAACCAGCCAGCTGGCATGCCTACCCTCTATTTTATTCCTCTCATGTCAGGAGGACAGTTAGTACCCCATTCTTATCAACAGCCTGCAAAAGGTTTTGTAAATTTTTCTTTGGTAACACCAAGGCTGCCCACCTCACATTTCTGCCTCATCTTTCACCCCTCTTCCTGTGCACTCCAAATCCTTATTTCCCTTTGTCTTCCATCTTTTCAGGAGGTAGGTCTTTTAGAATGCCAACTTTTTGACTTGCACTAGGAGAATGGGCAGAGAGGGAGTGAGAATATTATGCTGGAAGGTGTTAACGGCCACCATCAAATGGTTCTTTGATCTTCAGACAATTACAGAGCTGGGCCTGCTAACCAGATGCAAGGGGCTCCCTCTTTCCCCTGTTCCTTCCTTCTGCATCTCAGACGGACAGAAATGCCATCAACTTGAGTGCTATGCCCGTTAAACCAATTATATTCAGTTTTTATTTAAAAAGAAGGACTATTTTGCTTTCATACAAGAAGATGTCGCCAAGAGTTTGCAAACCAACAGTTTAACTCTGAAAGAGACTCTTGTAACAACTCCTATCTGCTTAAGAGCTGTCTGAAAAATAGACAATTTGATTACTGAGGTTTAACACCACTTAACACTTAGAAGTTCTCAAAAGTTCTTATCACAATCATAGAGAAAAACGAGATTTTTTAAAAAAAAGCTTTGAATACTAGACAAAAAGCATGTGTGATTCTGTTAGTGCTTTCTACTAATTAGTACTGCTTTTATTATACAGGGCAAGAAAATGACAATTTTTTTCCTAAACTGGCAGTGAACAGCCAATTCAGTAAGCTGCGTTTTTGTTCTCTGTGACAGGGCAGTGGAAAAATCTCTTTCATTTATTAGGTCTACAGAGACCAAAACTGGCCGGGTGTCAAACCTGCTTTGTAAAAGCCCAGATCCATTCAGCCATGTGTAGATTCCATAATTCTTTACAACCTGTTATCAGTATCAACTTCACAAAAGACAAACCTTTGGTGTCTTCCAATGGGTGTTACTGCAAGTCTCTATAAAAGGGAGCAAAAACCTGAACTGACAGTGCAAACCAGAGAGAAAAAAAAAACACCTCATGGAAGTGCCAAATTGAATTCTTATTAAAATCTAAGATCTCATTTCCTTTTTTTCTAGATGAGCTTTACATAAAGATACAAAAAGGGTTCTCCTACAATGGTGGATAAGCAGACTGGATAACTATTTAAATGTTAGTAACTCTGATTGCTCCAAGCCCCACTGCATACACTTGTGCTACTCAAAAGTGCCAGCTTCATCACCTTACTCGTGACTGCAGGATAGCCAAAACTTGTCATGGGGACATACACCAGCAAAATGGGCAAGGTCTTTAGTTGAAAGGATCAGATGCCAATCTGAGAAAATAGAATGAACTTTTCTTTAGAAGGATGGGACTTGCTGTAAGGAAGAGAACTACTAAGGTGGAGTGATTAACATGCTTTTAACTACAAGGATAGATTCCTAGATGGCTATAATGAATGATTAAAATGTGTTGCCTTGTTAGAAAGGTATTTCTCACATCAAATGAGATGTACAGTGTATTATGCAAAGGAAAAATGCAAAACTATTTTCAATAAACATCCTCAACCTCAAGTTCTTATATTTTTTAAAGCAGAAACTTGCATTTTCTATAACAGAAGAATAACAGCACGCACAAAACTTTTTATCTCAGACATCAAAACTGAAAGAACTAATCAATCATTTCATTTAAATAAAGCATTCTTGCTATGCAAAGACTGCTCTGTCACCAGTGACTGCATTTCATTGAATTGTCCCATTTTTTTAGTAATGGATTGTATTGCATTCTTCAAGATAAAAATAACTGCAAACTAACTCACAAATTATCAAGTACTGCAAATAATCATTTTACCATTAAACCAAGTAATTTTTGTGAAAGATTGGGTACATTTTCTAGAAATCCATTGTCCTCATTCCGTCCTAGATTTGCAAGGCTGCAAACTTGCCTCTGATGCAAACATGAACATTAGCAGTTTTAACAACATTCTTTCGTGCAAGTCACATGTACTTATCTATACAGATAAAACATGCCAACATGCACATGTTTTCTTCAAAGTTTAATAAAATCTGCAGGGTCTTTAGGTTCTCCTGAAAGTATGTGTGATTTTTATCACCACCACATAAACAGCCCTCTTTAATACCCCTTACTGCACACATCACAGAAGTGAAGAGACAGTGAAATTAAATTTTATTTCCACAAAAGCACAAGGAATGTTCCAGGGCACCATTTCTCATATGGAGAAGGAGCAAATCTGTACTCCTTACACACAGATTTGCCACTATTCAAACTTCAGCCATCATTTGCCGATAGCTTGAGGGCAAGGGGTAAAAATTTTATAAGTAAACAAACCCAGCATGCATTCACAAATACATGGTAGAAACTATTTAGTACCATTTCTGGAGTACTATGTAAAAATGTGGCTCATCTGCTTCTTAGAAATCTGCTGCAAAACATTACAATTCTCCTAATCTTTGTCCCTCACTTGAAGCAAAACAGCTTTTTGTGTTGCCTCTAAAAATAGGGAGGGAGTAGTGGGGGATGGGTAGGGAAGAGAATAAGAGGGTAAGTGGGAGTGAGAACTGATACACCATACTGGCATTAATTTATAAAAAGACCAGTGAATCATATTCTTAGACTATGGCTTTCCTTACAAAGTCAAGCACATTCTCAATTATCAAATAAAAAAGGTCATCCTGTCCTTTTTATTTTGTACATGCACATGCAAAGGAAAAAAGGAAAAGTTTTGTTTCATCTGTTACCAAAACCATCATTTTGCAGTCAACACTTCTAATGAAATACAGGCCAAAGGATTAGTCAGAGAAGATTCAAGGAAAAACAAAGGAAATCTGTATGCAAATATAAGCCTATCATAGTAATTAAACCCAAGAACAGATCCAGCTCAAGTACCTCCAAACACTGTCGTACAAGGCTCCCTGCAATGGTTTCCACTAACCCCAGCTCCATGGCAATTAGCAGCAATTTTAGCAGCCACTGCCCTGAAGAAGACAAATTATATTAATACCATTATTAAAGAGCTAGCTTAAGTATCTGAAATAACAAAAAAGTAGTCTATATGTCTTGAAGATTCTGTTTATTTTTCTAGGGAAGGAGCAGACAGGGACCTGGCTATAGGGAAGATACGGGGAAGGTTATTGGGCTTCAGGGGAGGCTACAGTATCTGGTAAGTGCTTGCTCAGATGGGAAGATAGGTTATTTAAAAGAAATGGTGTTAGAAACAAGCACAGACAGTTGACCACTCATGCTTGTCACAAGAAAACTGGGCTACTGCAACAAGACAGGGTCTGGGCAAGCACCAAAGTGGCATCACTGGCCGTAGAGAGGCGGAAGCTGCGACTTAAGCCTGCCAATGGCTTAACATTTGGCCAATCTCAGATGGGGCTTTGTGTGAGTAAATATGACTGTAGGAGTTTTTCTCAGAGGGTTATTTTTAAATACCTGACCATACAAGCTTCCTTGGAACAGGAAAAAAGGGGAGGCAAAACTAAACAGTCATTACATATATGTTTAAATATAACATTAAAAAAACCCACAAGATATTTAAACTGACTAGAATGCTCACTTTCATTTTAATTTTAAAGTTGGCAATGGACCCAGACCAAAAAAAGGTTATATTCTGACCAAGATGCAGCCACATGGATTTTCTAAAATGGTCTTCAAAACAGCTTAGAAGAGGAGGGGGGAAAAAACCGCTCAAACTTTGTCACTTAGAAAAGCAGCAGTTTGGGTTTGAGTCCCTATTGAGAGATGTGCTGAAGTGATTCAGAGGCAGAAGAGAAAGCTCAAGTAGCAAAGGCAACAGCAGTAAGTTCACAACAGGAGTATGTGGCTGTACAGAGTTCAGATAACAGCAACAATATCAACAAGTAAGGTCAGGAGGTTTGACCCTGATTAATGCTGTTTTCCCCATGAGAAGCATCTGTGCTGATGCTAAAAAGGCACCTGTAATTCTTTATCTACTGATGTTTCAAAATGCAGACATAAACAAAACTAGGCCTATGTAAATGACCTCAACAATCCAGTGGGATGCTCAGAGAATACATGGTCACAAGCATTACCAAGAGAAAAGGCTGAAACTCAGAAAGCAAACACATCACATGGTACATTTAGGGAACACTGATAGCATTTGACCAGTAGGAATCTGACAACGGTATTTTTCCAGCAGTACCTGTTAATATATTTGGAATAAAATTCGGTAACATCATCTAAAATTACAAAGCAAGCAACTGCCTGAAAACACACTTTCATATAGAAGAGCCATAATTGTGCTTATAAAGAAAACTATCTAAACTATCTGTAAATTAATAAATATCTATTCAACTGTCCTCTTCTGTTTACTTGTGATTTTTAGGCTGTCACAATCAATAATATATGCAAAAACATGCACAGCTCTGCCATAATGTTGGTTAATTATCCATCCACAGAAGTTCTTCCAAGTAAGACTATTTTATTAGTCAAACAAAACTGTATAGTGTGTTTTCAAAATGGAGCAGTAAAACTTTACAACTGAACAGCAAAATTTAAATATTGAAATTACATTATATGATCTCAATAAATTACAGTGATAGCCACTGAAAGAACATCACTTCTTCCAGTATACACATTACCTTTCGTGGTTACTGTAACTGCTTACTCCCTCATCTTCTCTTGACTTTCTAGCTTCATATCTTTGTATCATTAGAAGAAACTGATTTTTGGTTTCAAGAAAAACACATTCACTCCACATCTCACAGAGAAAAACAGAGATAACTAACCCTTTTTTTGAGTAATAGCCCCCTAAAAAAAACCCAACCAAAATCAAATTCCCCTTCCACCAAAACCACCAACAGAAGCAAAACACCAGAAAGACCTGACCCCAAGCAACTGGTTAGTAGTTACAGGTTTACTCATTTTAATGTTTAGATACTCAATAGATTTTAATTTACTCTTACTCATTTGGCTTACTGAAACTGCAGAGCTTCCCTCCACGTGACAAAGCACAAAAAATATTCAGCACAGCATATCCCAGACTGCTCTACTTTCTGCTACATAAACAGCATATATTTGAGATGATCTGGTAACTCACTCTAGTTGTGCAAGAATACTGCACCTAATGAAGTTTTTGGTTGTTTGAGGGGGAAGGAAGAGGTACATTGACTTGTAACCAAATTCTGTGATGCTGTCTGAGTCTTTCCTAGAGTGGTAATTTTAAATGTTATTTTCCATTCCAAAGCAGCAGATTTCTTCCTAAGCTTGCAGGATTTCTCTCAAAGTATACAAATTAAAAAAAAAAAAAAATTCGAAAAGGAGCATGAGCATCCACACCACCTGTGCCCTGAACATCTGGAGAGAGAGAATACACCCTTCCATTACATACACTTCTGAGTATCAGTAAGTTCTGTACCTATTCGACATACCTCTACAGGTCCTAGTTGAGTCCCAGAACCCTTCATCCCAGCCAGCGCATTTTGGGTTCCCTCACTCCAAATCACTTAAAAAAGCCTAAAGGCAATGAACTAAGACTGACAGGGGAATGAAATAAAACATTTATTATTTACAAGAGAAGATCTGGAGTTCAGTCCAACCATAAACTAGCTTTCTTTGGAGTTGTTTTATCCCTTGGTATTTATAACTAGTTACGGGATAATAGGTAATTTGGCATGAGTGCAACTGAGTATCTGCAGGAGATGAAAGCCATTAAAACCATCTGCAGACAGCAAGTGGAAGTAAGTGATCACAGGGCTACTTCTTTCTGCTATTACCTTTGTATCCTGAAAAGACACCACTTCCTTTCTGTCCATATAAAAACTTTTAAGTGTTCAATAGTTAAGCTATAAAACCACAACTGGAAAAAGCATGAATAAACCTCACAAAATCCCTTACCATCACCAAAGCCAAGCTTCTCATGACAATAAGGATTATCGTCATTCACTTTTTTTTTCCATGTTAATCTACTCAAGAATAACTCTCAAACAAGCCAAGCACAGGAGCAGAAAATCAAGATCTAGAGGTGTGAGCCTTCAGCATGCCACTACAATATTCATTATATTCCAGATTTCATCTTACTTTCACTGCCTGTTGCTTGACTACATGCATTGTTTATTACACTATTCAGAACTGTTTGTGGGGAGGATTCTTTTCCTGAGAGCACTTCCTATGAAATTCATCAGTAAGCTGACCTGCTTTGCTCAGAGCTTTATTTGCATTCAGGATCAGCATCATGGCCACTTCCAGCATGAGTAACGTAGGTGGTTGTTACGGAAACTTGGGCCCTTATTTTCCAGAGCACTCAGGAACTATATTTATTTAAATATTCAAAGCGCATCATCTCCCGACTCAAAGTACAGCTTCTCCTTGAGAAGACTGAGTGCTCAGCATTTTTGCAAATCAGCTCTATGCTGAGCACATGCAAGCAAGACATGCATTTAGTGCCAACCTCCTAAAAAGCTGAGCGACATGCGAGCATCACACAAGAAGCTTGTGGCAAAGCCTGCAGCAGAATATAGTTGTTTAGTGCTGCCTTGGTCAGGAGACTACGTTCTGACTGTGATCCTAGCCCTGTTCCATTCTCAGCATCCATTTGCCCCACCAGTAAGACAGCAATCCAGCAGCACCCCAATGAAGAACGAGTCCATCGTATGTGCCAAATAAAGCTGGGATCCGGTAGTAAAATTATATCCAGTAGCAAAGCCAAAGTCTGTGGTATGATAAGCTCACAGGGCAAGAAAAATCAAGACAGCTACCTTCCAGCATGGGTTCTTTTCACAGAAATTATAAAATAGCAACAAGGCGAGTTTCTGATCTTTGTTTTCATTCCTAAGTTAGGCTACTTTCTGAAACTATAATACCCCTTCCTGCTCTTCAACACAGCATGTAGTACCAGCACAGTCTGCTGGGCATCACAATTCTCCAGCTCCTCAACACAACATGACTCTTCCTCCCTTCTCAGTCCCAGCCACCAGACTCCTGGTCAAGCATCACATCTCCATCTGGAATAAGCAGCATAAAGAAAAGCGAGCTGAGCTAGTCTGAGCAATAATCCATTTATTTCACAAAAGAAGCCGAGCAAAGCATAAGTATCCTTGTTAAGCACAACAGCTTCTGATGTTTCCTCTAATGACAATGAAGTGTCTCAAAGTTTATGCCCTTGGCCAAGTTTGCTAGGCTTTTTCACTGTGTCAGAAAATGATGCATCACAAAACAGGGTTTTTTTCCTTAAAAAAAAAAAAATCATTCACAATACAAGTTAGAAAAATTCCACTGAAGAATACAGAACAAGTATTTATAAATTCAGCTTTTGGTAAACAACTATCACAAAAGATCTGGTGAAGATGTAAGCAACTGAAAATCAGCATTTACATTGTCCATATAAATTATAGATAATATACTAACAGTTTAAATAAAAATATTAAATTCTCCAACTCTTAGTCCCTTTTATGTGGGTTGTCAGCTTTACAGGAAGCAATGTTTTACATACTGAGTTTTAGATATGTTTTTCATGTCTATATTATATATAAAATGGGTTTCTATGCTTTCTATCAATATAAAGACTATACCAAAAATTTAGTTAAATATTAATAAATCATGTATTGGGAAGGTAGGGTTAGACAAGACAATGTTTTGTTAGTTAAGTAAATAAAGTGTAGAAGAATAAAAGTACTTATTTTTGAAAATGGGCATTCAATTAAAAATGTCTCAACTAAATGTGGAATACACTAAAAATATACTGCAAAGGCAATTCTGGTTCTTTGGCATCATCTTTGCTGCTGAACTGTTCCTTTATGGACTACTAGCACAAGTTTGAATACAAATGTAATGTGCAAATTGCACAGCCCCAATTCAAGATGTCTGTGAACTAAAAATAATAAACTAATTCAAGTCTTACATGAAGAGCCAGATGTTTATCATGCTGGGGACTGGAGATTTCACATGATGACATTTTCCACCTCCCCTTTTGGGCTCTTTTAGAGGGAGACTCGGGCTATTACTGTGTGTCACCAGCAAATACCTGGTCACATTACAGAGTATAGATAGTAAACCAGAAGACCTATTGTGATCTGAGAATCTTATTACAAACAGTAAAACTAAATGAATATTTGAATTAACCTTCGAAGTTGTGCTTTTCCTCACAGAAAGACATCTGACCTTAATTAAAAATTGCTTCAAAATGCACTCCCATATATGGCAGTGTAGTGGTCTTCTGTTGTTACCCTTCCTGCAAAACCATGCACCTTTAGTTTCAAATTAAATTTATTTAGCCTTCCTGCCCCTGGATCTGCTTATGGCTTTGTTTACTTAACTTACAGGCCTGCTGTCACAGAACTTTGTTGTGTAGGAAAACAGAAGCAGGCGAAGGTCATCTTTTACAGCTTTAGCATTGCCTTTCTAAAGGGAAGCCCACTCAGGTTCTTCAGCTCTTTTCCGATTCTTTAATCCAAAGATCTGACTCGGAGCACTTCCAATTTACAACCCCAATTTGACAGTGCTGGCATACTAAGTAATTACTGAAGCTTAACAGAGAAATTTTACATCCTGACTACAGCGGTACATTTTTCCTTTGCTCTGTGCTTTCTGTTTACATGATCATATTAGTATTAAGACTTTTCCATCTGAACGTAGGACTCCATACTTAACTATATTCAAATGCACATTTTGTTTGCTTTCTAAAAAGTTATCCATATGGCTCTGTAGTACTTGCTTGTTCTTTTCATTGTTCCCGATTTCACTCAGACACTCTTCTGTCATGTGCAGCTCTTTTCATATATAAATTTCTGGTTTATATTACAAATATCAAAGGGCATATGACCAAAAAAGTCACTCTGCTTTCTCCTAAACTAGCTGGTTCAGTGATTCTCCACTTAAAACATACTAATTAGCCAGTGTTAATATAGCAGATACATATCACATCAAGTTTGCCTTGTTCTACTGTCTTAAAATTCTTCGCACCACTGACTCAAACTGGATGGTCCACAAGGCGATTGAAGCATTTATTATGAAAAAATGGCAGTTGTGGTTCTAATTATACCTTGAATCCCTATAATATCCAAATCCTCATAATTTGTTCTCTTTGGACATGTATTTAACTGTGCTGAATGGCTGGAAGAGAGAGACATGAACAAACAATAGCAAATGTTACATTTCACTGGTTTTTTATAAACTAGAGATTGGGAGTTCTTTTATAAAGAAGAAAATCCAAGTTCTTTGTTCTCAGGTCCATTTCTGTTTTCGTTCTCAAGGGCTCTGGATTAAAAGAAAAAATACTTTTCAAAATGCATAAGCAACCACTGTTACTGTCCTTGTACAGTGGAAGAGGAAATAGATGGACACCAGCAGCCTGCATTCACTCACCTCAAGTTCATCTAAACTCTTTCGGGAACAAACCATATCTCAGTGTATTACATGACAACTACTAATTGTTCCCTCAGATAAAAATCAGAGATGATCTTGCCAAATAAACTATACTGGCCAGCATTAATTCCTGGTTAATCAAGTCCTTGGTCAGACTTTATAAGATTGTATCTACACTTAAGAGTCAGGCTGTTAAATCTAGGATAAGCAGCTCATCTTGGCCAAGACAATATTAAATTTCTCCCAGATGTACCTAAATTTGCCACATGTGAGATGTTGGAATAAAAAAGAAAAAAAAAAACCAACAAAACAGAACAACATTATCAGCACAGACAGCTCTGCACACAATCCCATGAAGTCAGGGATGCAAACTGGTAGACTAACTCAGTATTCCTAGTATGCTTAACTAGTCTGCTGCTAGTCAGCCTGCTGAGCCAGTACAAGAAAGGCAAGTAGTATCCAAATATAGTGAGGTTTGTTTTGCCTTTTTCAACAAAACAGGAAAGAAATACATTCTTCATCTTCTGCACTGTTAATTGCCATGTTAGTTTTCTCCTTTGGCTGCTTTGCTTTTATTTTCACTAGATTCTACAATCAGAAGTTTCTGATTTAGAGAGTTTTCCCTTCCTCCAATTTCTCTCATCACTGCTATGTCCCTGTTTTAATTATCTTCAAAATATTGAAAGGTTTTAAGTCATGATTTTTCATCTGCTTTTCCATGTGGCAGTTACTTACAGTGGGTATTTTTTCAAAGCAATTTTCATATGATGTGACTTTCATGTATTGCACAGTTGCTGCATGTAAAATACAGAAATATGTGAGAACCTAACTTTGGGAACCCCTCTAACTTCTAACAGGTTCAAACTCAATCATGCCTTGAAACCTGCAGCACTTTTTAGCACATGTTGAATCTTCCGTTATTTCACAAAGTGGGATGTAATATCTTTTTCTCAGAGAAGGGTACAAAATATTTTTCATCAGGAAGTTGCCATTCCTATGTTTAGAATACATCAAGCTACAGTGCTACCAGGAGACTTGGTATGTACTCCTCAGCTTGAAGTATCCCATAAAATCTTCCTCATCTTTAGGAGAGTCAACCATTCTCATCAGTAGCATGACTTTAGCAGATTTCATCTTACACTCTGTAAGAAACATTTAAAATCATTTCCCTCAGGGCTGTCTGAAAAATCGCAGCTAATTAATGACATTTCTGACAAAGTCAGACGTCCTCAAACTTAGGTCTGTTTCAGTTTTACAGTCATAAATTTCCATGTGAGGTGGAAGGTTTTGGTGGCAGTGTTATTATGGTGTTTTTTGTAATTTTGTTTCTTTTTCAAATATTTCCTTATGGAAGCAAATTTTCCTCAGAGGAGATTTTTGAATCAAACATTATTATATCTTCAGTTACATTTTTCACACAAAAGTATTCACTGCATTTGCAGTACTACACTTCCTTGGCACAATGTCCTCCAATTTCCTTATAGCCAAGGAGTGAACCAGACATCTCCCTTCACCAAGCAACTGAAAAGAAGGGTAACAAAATGGTAAAAAATGGAAATGTTTTTCTCTAACTGTCATAGCTTCCCCCCCAAAAAAGTACCAGTCAATCTAAAAAATAAAATTGGGAAAAAAAAGAAGAAGAAAGAACACAATCTCATTAAATACTTTTTGATGTTTGGTTTTTTTGTGTTACATAAATTGCTGACTTTTCTAATATAGAAGAAAACCTAATCAGCATTTGTGTACTTTCTTCTATGCTATGTATTTAAAACTTGGAAATATTTATATACTGGAAACAGTGCTCTAAGAAGTCTACAATGATTTCCGAAGAGATGTCTTAACTTAATCCTCAGCTTATTTCCATCTAGCTACCTTTTGGGAGAAGAAACTTAAACTTCCATCACCACCATCTTCATTTTGTTGGAATGGAAAGTGAATTGAATGGAGAGTGAATCAATTGGAAACAGGAAAATTCCAACCACAATACAAAGGGGGAAAAAAATCTTCAAATGAGAAGCAGAAAGGGGGAAAACTGGAGACAACTTCATCTTTTGCAGCACAAGTTAGTCACAGCTGTACTGAAATTAGCACAGCTACAAAGCTGCCATCTGCATAGCAGCACGCAGTGCACGAGAGTTCCACTTTGTTCAAACTGAAGGCCAGCATCACTAAAGCCCTCAAAACTAATTTTACTTTTGTTTTGAAGAGACATTAAAACCCTAGATTTTGTCAACATTCTCCATGAATGTGCTCATAATTCCATAAAAATGAGGTTGGTTTGGCTTGCCGATGGTATTAGTTAATAACAAAATTACTTTAGCTTGGAATGGCTGGCACCTTCCATCTCTTCTCACCAGCTCCAGTAGCGCACTGTACCCACCCCATTCTGCTTTCCTCACTACTCCTCATACGCATAAATATCTGACATGTTGCATTAAAATGGCATTACTAAATTAGTAGCTTAACCTGCTTCTGACTCACATAACTTGAAAAAAGAAACCACAAACCAAAACACCAAATTTATTTTCCTTATTAAAGTGAATAAAAGAGCAAAGGAGAACAATGAAATAAATCTCAATCCACAGAGATATAAACAATAGAAGCCATACTGATCTTTTTCATTAATTAAGCAGAAAAGAGGAACAAGGAAAACTGAAGCTATGCTTTCAAAGTAAAAAAATAATAATTAAAAAAAATGTTTTATTATAGAAGTTCCAAGACATTTATTACACTTTATATTTTATTAAAATTTTAACAAAGTTGTAACTAAAAGCAGTAAATCTTGCTTTATTACTTTCGCATTTCTGACTGACATAAGAAATGCTTTAAATTAAAAGCTTTCCAAGGCAGTGATAGCCTCAGAAATCAACAGAGTTCTGAGATTTGCTAAAGAAGCTTTGCTGCCATCACATAATAAGTAAGTTCTGAACTAAAAGACAATACAGTTGCAGGCAAACAAAATTCCACTTCTTTATCTAAAAAAACAGATAACATTACAAATACAAAGTAGTATTCTCATGGGAAAAAGAAAATGAACTCCTCATTTAAAAAATGCCCTTTGCTAAGTACTTCCACATACATCATAAAAGTGACTGATGCCACTATGCAACCTTTATGTACATATATATATTGATTTCCCTAAGCAGTGAAGAGTGACATGATCAATTATCTAATTGATAATGATAAGACTCAAAGAAAAAGTTTTTTATATGTTCCCAAGAGGAGAAAATCAAGACATCAAATCACTGTGAAGAACACAGATACAAAAGATGGGGATTAGCTGAGCTTCATATGCTATCTCTAACTGGGATGAGACTGACAAACAAACGAAAGCTGAACCATCTTTCCCCTTGAGTTCCACCCTAGGCATTTTTTCTGCTGTTATGTATGGAAATAAAGCCTCTCTAGATCTGACATCTTGTCACAAGTTACTTGAAAATCTTGTTAGCAAAAAAAGAGGACCATTTATATGGAGGATTACACCCAAATAAAAGATGTTTCAGTTATCCCCCAGATAAGAGTCTACAAAATAATATTAACAAATAAATTCATTTCCAAGCCTGTTCTGAATTAACTTTTGTTGCAATTAAAATTTAGCCCACTCAGACTAAGGTTTGAGTTGACTGATGACAACATAATGTATCTTGAACGTACCTTTGAAATCTAAAGTAAAATTAATTTATCAGTTAATCCAACATGCAGACGATGAATTGCTGACTTCCAACAGCCACCTTGTTTAACACAGATTGCTTAAGATAAAGCTATTTGTAAAGTAATACATGCTTGCTAAATGTAGTCACTCAAGCACCATGACTAACAAAGCCTGATACAGATTTGTGACATGCAGCTGACTGGCTTTGGTCAAATTAAAGCTGTACCCACAAAATCACCCCTAACCTATGCCACCTCCTTTGGGTGTAAAGCCTTTTCTTCCTCAGTCCAGGTACTAATAAAGTCTCTCTCCTTTATTTGACCTCCCGTTGTTATAAATGTCTGAGGCATTTATTCCTCCTCCTATTGAGATATTACCCAATATTTATTGAAAAGGACTAATAATTCAAAACTAACAAGTGATGAAACTGTTAGACATATCCCTAATGATAATCATTGCTTTCAGTGCTAAACAAATTTAAACTCTGAACTCCCAAGTGTCAAATGATCACTTGATCCTTTCTAAGAGAGAACCTTGGTATATGGAGAATGTAAATAATGCTCTTCTGCACACAGCTCTCACAAGCTGATGAGGCACAGAAACTGCACCAAATCACAGAAAGCCTTAAATTTCGGAAGCAGACAGTTAAGGCACAACCATGCCTGGAAATTAAGAGCAATGTTGGATCTATTACCTGCTTTGACCTAATTAACTCCTTACTAAAACTCCAGCAAAGGCAAAGCAGTTGTTCTTCAAAAACTGCTAAACCTCACAAGTTAATGCTTAAGCTTCCCCCTAGGCTTTAACTCCATTAAGTTGAGGTGTTAATTAGATTGAGCTAGGTAAATCAATCAGGATCACACCTTTATAGCCTGGCCTAGATGAGACCTAAACCTAATATATAGTGAATGAATAGATTTATTAGCATGCTTATTAGCATAACTACCTAGAAATATCTCACTAGGCCTGTAAACATCAGTGTCTATAAGGTACAATAGTAAAAATAGATTACACTTTTATTGTAACAAAAAAAAGTGGTGGCACCTACATCGGGCTAACTGAATATATACCAGTTAAATCCAACATTCACTTTTCTTCTAATAGGACACAGGCTAACTTTTTTCAGCATTACTTAAATGATAAAGGCCAAGCTCCAGTAACTCCAGATGAAACTTTCAGCAAGATTACATTTGTAACAGGGTTTGGTTCTGAACTCATGATGACAGTCATGAGTGGATGTAAGGTCTTTGGAGCCAGCACAAACACAGTCCTTGTGTGACGTATTACAGCTTGCACCTATTTGACAGTCTGACTTTACTGAGGGATCATATCTGAACTGTACAGTTACCACATATAATTCCAAGAAAAGAAGAGCAGATCATCACTCCTTGGTCATTCTAGCAACATGAGTGAGTAGTTCTGAAGGGGATTAAGCGTAAGTGCCACACAAGCATAACCTACATTTCTTCTTATTATGGCTGGCTTCAGGTGCAAAGATCTCAAAACAGCAGGATGTAAGAGCATCCATAGCGTACAGGCCACTTCAGAGATTAATCTGCAGTTGTTCTGTCTGGCTTCTTTAAAAATAGAGATATGAAATTAATGAATCTCTCTTGTAATACTTTCTGCATGAGGAATTCTCCAGCTTTTTGAAGTTTAGCAGTTCTATTAGAGGTTATCACACAACTGCGAAAGCTTGCTGCCCAGAACTTTGAGGAAATTAAAATGCTGAGGCTTTTCTAGAGCTATCCTACTGACAACACTCATCTCACTCTGAAGATATTATGCATGTGCCAAGTCTCCTCTTTTAGGCTCATCTTCCATCCATCTCACTTACAGGGGCAAAGTTTTCCAAGTTTTAATCGATCCAAAAAGCACTGATTATATATATAACATATTCATATATACAGAATAGAACCCCTAATGAAAATATTGAACAACTATTCGATTATTTCCATTAACTTCTGTTAAATTATTTGGGGATGGGGGGTGGGGTGTGTGATATTACAACATAAGAATTATGTAGCCAACAGCAGAATTCCGGTCTTACCACAGACTTGAAAGTCTTCCTGAAGACAATGTCCTCAGTTTTTCTTACTATTGTATCTTTCTTGCCTTGGCAAGTCATGAAACTTTGGCTCCAACTTCATGAATGCTAGATTTGATTTGATAATATTTGAAAACATCCAGATTTTCCAACTATGCCTTTATCTGCATGAGTCTTATTCATAAAGTAAAAAACAAAACAAGACCAGAAGTAATGCAAAAAATGGACAGCAAAATCTTTAAAAGGCAATGTAATCACCACCCTGATATTTCTATACTGCATTAGCATGAGACATGTATTTGTACCTCCAAGTTACAATGTGAAGTCCATCAGAGTTTCAGGATTGTGGCAAGGGGGTATTTGAATTTTGATGATGTTTTTAGTAAATATTGATCTACAAAGAAAAAACCAAACAAACAAACAAAAAGCACACCAACCACCAAAAAGCCAAATTCAAACAAGATTCCAAAACAGTAACATTTCTCCATCTCTGCCTACAGCTGAGTCCACACCGACATTTCTCCTCTCAACACAAATTGTGGTCATAGCAAAAGAGCTCTTCAGTGAACTGAAAACTAAAACAGCATTTTGCTGAATTTTTGATTGGGCCATTTCTTTATGGCCAAATGTTGCTTACAACCTTTGTAAGTCAACCATTTAAGGCAGATGGGAAACTAACATGGTGTGCAATAGAAGGCAAAAAATGTACTTAAGGCAATAAAATGAAGAAAGTATTACTCCACTGAATCACAATCAGACCAGGAAGCACTTTTGAAAGCTAACTAAAAGACTTGAGTAAACAAATACAGCAGACTAGAAGGATAGGCATCTTGCCATTTTTCAGAACAATTAGGAATATTAATTTTCCGATCTCCTTCCAAAAATCCAACTGCCATTTTAACTCACCCACTTTTCCAGTTCTTATCTGTGACGAATTCAGCCTTTCAACATCTGTAGCTTTCTTGCCAAATAATAAGTTTACTTAACTATTGATGTACTGGTGTTGTATGAGAAACTTTATTACATATTTTACAGAAAAGCAGTCAGAGCAAGGATACTGGGAGTGTCACTCTTTCATGGGGTGAATGTGACTGAGAAAGCTATAAATCTGAAGACTTTTTTTATCACTCCACAGGATCACTAGGGGCAGGGAAATGATACTAAAGAAATCTCAAATACCTTCTCATAGTATGTTTATTAGAACTATTATATAATATCTAGAACATCACTACTGTCTAGTAAACCTGCAGAAAACAATTAAATTTGTCAGATAACCCAAAAACAGACAACAAGTTTCTGGTCTGTTTTCAGTTCTTTCCAGGAGCATACTCTATTTCCAGGAAGTCTGGAGATACAGGCATGCTACAAGGGGATGCCCTTGTTCGTCACTACAGTTTAGCACATTTTTATGGTTGATTCTTCATGAAAAATTATAGCAATCTGGCTTTCTCAATAAAGTTATTGAGAAAATCAGATTACTTTTTCTTGTGAAGAAATGAGGAATGTACAGGAGGCATACCATGGAATTGACTGTACACACACCACAACAATGTCAATCTGTTCAGGCATGCTTGAAAACCTATAGGTTTTGATCTTTCCATTTACATTTTTGCACCAAAGGGCATGGCTCAGAATATGGAAGTGCACGACTACCGCAGAATCAGGAGGCAGGAGTTAAATTGCAACGTCTGTCATACTGACAACTACCATGTCCATTTTCCCAAAACTAAACGATCCACATAGTCCTTTGTGACCATGGTGGAGGAGCTGGTTCTTAATGCAGCTAGACAGAACAGTCTAGTAAAATTTCCAGGTGGCACAAGGCCAAGTAGGAAGAGCAGATCATGAGATGGAGACTTAAGTTATGCTCTCAACCCAAGCAGTAACCCTGAGAGATACTTCACCATAGATTGTACTTCCACAGACTTTTTACTTTGGACAGATATCCAGTAATCCAGGACCTTCCATAAACATCCACCACACTGTACATTCATTTAGGAAAACATGTCAGCATTACCTCAGTAAAATCAACTTGCTTTCATTAAACAACCAAAATGAAATTCCTAAGAAACACAATGGATCCTAATATTTCAGCTAAATGAATTGCAAACCCAGAAATCTTTCACTTGTCCCCATTGCCAATTCTGCCCCACCCACAGTTCTCCAAAATCTCAAAAACCCCAAGAAACAAGTTAAATGGGCAAGAAAGTCTCACAGCAAGAGCATTTGAGCTTGACACACATTAACTGGACTTCATGGCAAAAATCCTATCATGCAAACATTTATGAATAATTTCTTTGTATTTAAATTAAAATTTAAATTGGAAACACAAGGCTGTATACCACAAGGGTAGTTTTAACTAGGATAATGAAATTAATTCATATTACTTGTCAGCCCATATAACCAAACAGAACCTGTGTGTCTAACAGGTTTTGAATAAAAACACCATCAGATAGTACTGGCAACAGAAATCAGATGCACATACCAAGCACCCTAGTGTGAGGAAGTCTTTTTTTTATAAAACCATATTTTTCAGTTTTATAAGTAGCATTTTAGTATGGGTTGAAATGAAACTGCACTACAGCATGACAGTAAATTAATCTGAAAAGTAAAAACTATAGACAAGTATTAGTAGCACCATTACATACCAAGTTGTTCCAGCAAGATCTTGCCATTTAGGACATAGTATTTTCATACTGCAGCCACACAGATCCCAGAGGCTCAACCCACATTTCCCGATTTCTACAGAGAGTGTCATTAGCTACCAGCATCATCAGGAATGCCGTACTACAGTATCCATACTTACAGGAACCTTTCATCTTGTTTGAGAAAAACAAAAGCATAGTGAGACTGGTATGACAAGTTAATCAACTTTTAAGCTACTAACTATTAGCTTCAAACAAGACAGCCCAACTAGTAAGAAGAGTCTTTCACATCCAGAACCTGTGCTGAACTCAAGTTAACATGAATATTAAATGTTCAGTTTAGTCTGCTTACTCTGATTCTTGTCTTCAATTTACTCTGCTTCTTCTAATTCTCTACTTCCTTTTGTTTTAATTTGATTCCTTTATCAACTAATGCACAATGTTACGAGATTTAGCTGCTGAACTGAAGTCCCAGAGGAACTTTTCCTTGCTACACAACTCTACAACTAGATCCTTATTGAGAGGATGGAAATTATTTTACTAATATGCTGCTGTTCAAAAAAACCCTGTGCTACCAGGTTGAGGTTATGACTTTTTCAGGTCTTTTTCTGCAAGTTGTATTTAACTGTTGTTTTTAAATAAAGCTTTAAAATATTCTACTCTCCTTAGACTCAGTCAAGTCTTATAATTCCTGGTAATCTTATGACGTTTAATTCCACACATTCCTATATGTAATTTTGCCATGCCACAGCCAGTCTAGCTAGAGTGGGAGCCAAGACCTCTGTATACAGACTCTCTGCCTATGCTGCTTATTATTACATCCTTTGCCATGGGTGTTGCGAGGAGCAGAAAAGGCCTTGACTCTCCATAAGCACTGCTCAGCAATAACTTAAACATCTCTGTGTTATCAATGCTGTTCTCAGCATAAATCCAACACATACCCCCATAACTGCTTCTGTGAAGAAAATTAACTCTGTCTCAGCCAAAACCAGCACTTTCCTTTTTCCTAAGGTAAACACCCCTAGAACAATGTGCACAGAGGAGGAATGAGCACATTAACAATTGAAGTCCCTTAAGCTTTTCAAGTAAAATATAAAAAAACTATTTAAAAACAAACAAGGAAAAAACCTTAACATACAGTTAATGAAGAGTATCATTCTTGTTTCACATGACTGCATACAACCTAAGCTGGGGAATTCAGGCAATGTCTTCCAGCAATCTCACAGTCAACTAGCCTGGGACAAACCTCTACTTCCAACTCCACTCAACTAACACTTCTTGTTACATGCCCATGCTGGCTGTGGCACTGCCATAGATTTCTTGACAACATGCATGCACCAAGCTTCTAGAGATCACAGGTTAAACACAATAGATAATCCCAATGCAGTTATCTGTAATTTGTTCACATAAATGTGGATTATATTGGCCAGGCTGGTGGAATAAAACCCACTTGCTATTTCACTGTGTGACTATATAGCTCTGTGTGCAGAATTCAGCTAGAAAAAGCAATGAAACTGGTTGGTGACTGCTGGCAAAGAACTCCCTCTGCTTTACCTGCAGTTCCTTCTGTATTTTGTTTAGCAGTGGCATTACCCATCAGTAAAATTTGCAACCGTCAGGAATATTACCTTCTGAAAAGCTTTTGTTTAAGTAGTTAAGATTGATTACAGACATTTGGATCTGCATTTATTTAACTTCTCAGAAATATAAAGGAAAAAAATAATTTATCCCAAGTATTTTCAGAAATTCTGATTATTTTTGTGTTTTTTAATATATTTTTAAATGAAAACTGTAAAGTTCCTCAGTCTTCAGCACTCTTCTCTTCACATTGCTTTTTAGATCTCTGAACAGGAGCTCCAGAAATCAACCTACAATTAGTCATTGAAGGTGCCTGATAGATGAGATTAGGACAGTTCCGGTCACATCCTGATTAAATCTAGATAACACCAAATAAATTAACTGTCATTATGGAGTTATCAAGCCTGTTTGCCTTTCAGAATTTTAATAACATTTTTGGGTTTCAGCACAGATACCTAGGGAAAGAACACATTCAAAATTGCAACAAGCCTGTCAGATGCAAATTTTGACCCAATTGGCCTGTTCCCATCAAGACCGAATAAGGGCGAACATTCCAGATATCGGAAGCTTAAGGAAAATGAGGAGCAGGTGACTCAAGCAACATCAACAAACTTTTTTTTAGTTAAGCATTCCAGTTATTCTCAAAGAACCTACTTAGTGCTAAAGCATTGCTGTTCTGTGAGCTGCACAAATATAAGGTGACAGCTTCTATCTTGCAAGGTCTGCCAGGAAACCTAATGGCACCCTGCAGGAGTTTCCTATTATTTTCAAGACTACTCTTAGCAGGATAGAAGAATCCAGTTATAGTTTCTATAGGTTTGTTTGTAAAGTGGTGTAATTTTCTACTACACATAAGAGTAATTAATTCTTTGTCCAATAGTGAAGTACATAATCCATAGGCACTAGAATGAAGACATCTAACTGCCATTGAGAGTATTGTGCCTAAAAACTTCAGAAATCATGATATGCAGGCTCCTGTAATTTCAAGATTTGCTTTTGAAATAATGATATTTCTAGTAATTTCTGCACAATTATTTGCCAAAGTTTAATTTGGCCCAGTGTGAGAAGAAAATGCCAGGCATACCCAAAAACATCAAATCACAGTATCTTTTCAACACAGTCTCAATGTCAAAGAGCAACAATGAAAAAAGAAATACAACAAAGACCTACTGAGGTCAATGGAACATTTCAAATAACACTGCTATGAACTTTCTAATAAGACTTATTAGTAACCCTTATACTTCAACTGCTCCTTTCATCATAAAGCATCTCAAAACCTTTTCAAGCAGAAGTGTCTACACCTCAATGGTTTACAGTATACCATTGATACTCAGCAGAGGAAATCCCCATGGGCTTTAAAACTGTTTTTATTTTGTCCCATGAAATTCCATTCACTTTTGGATGATGTATAAGCTGTTAAAAGTCCAAGTTCTTCTACTCTTGAAGTCTTTCAAAACTTTTTGGCAGCACACCATAGTCATAACCATAGGTTATGAAGTTGGGCTCACTTCACCACCAAAGCGGAAATGAAATTGACAGAAACAGAAAGAAAACTTTCCTCTTGCATCCTCTCAATCTAACTTACAAAAGTCACCATGGAGGTCAGAAGATCCCTTACCTCCAACCATGACAGTGATCCTAAAAAAGCTATGCTCAGCATGCAGCTACAGCAGCTGATACTCCACAAGTGGATACAAAGAGAATCATTTTCTTAGGTCTCAGACAAGGGAAAAGGTGCATGACCAGTCACAACTAGAATTTTTCTTGCTTATTCAAACAGTATAAAACTTAAATCAAACTATCCATCCTATCACTGAAAAGCTGAAAGTGAGCCAACAGTGTATGCTCACAGCTCAGCAGACCAACAGTATCCTGAGCTGCATCAGAAGAGCTGTGGACAGCAGATCAAGATAAATGATTCTGCCCCTTCACTCTGCTCCTGTGAGACCCCTCTTGGAATACTGCATCCAGCTCTGGAGACCTCAGCACAGGAGGGACATGGACACATTGCAGAGTCCAGAGGAGGGCCACATGGATGATCTAAGGGCTGGAGTAGTTGGGGCTGAGAGAATTGGGGCTGTTCAGCCTGGACTAGAGAAGGCTCCAGGATGTCCAGGATGACCTCATAGCAGCTCACCCATACCTGAAGGGGTCTACAGGAAAGCTTGGGAGGGACTGTTTGCGAGGGCATGGAATGATAGGACACATTGACAATGGTTTTAAACAACAGTATGGTAGGTTTAGGTTAGACATCAGGAAGTTCTTTGCCATGAGGATGGTGAGGCACTGTCACAAGTTTCCCAGAGAGGAGGCAAAAGCCCCATCCCTAAAGACATTCAAGGCCAGGCTTGATGAGCCTCTGAGCAGCCTGATCTAGTGTAAGATGCCCTTGCATAATGCAGGGAGGTTGGACTAGATGGCCTTTGAATATTCCAGCAAAAATTATTAGAGAATGTACTTTAGGTTACATACTCAAGACTTCAAAGCATGGGAAGTGGTACCTTGACAGTCATTAGTGCTGTTTTGGATACTCTACAGCATCATGCAAATGCATGATGATTGAGTTTTTTTTACTTATGTAGAACCATTCTTTCATTAACTTTATCTTCTTTATCATGAAGAAAAACAATATACAAATATATGAAAAGGGCAAATGAATACAGCAACCACATTCAAGCAGATCAGGACACTCCCATTTTACCAACTTCCAGATGAAGAATGTCCTTTCTTTCACTCTCAATTCATTGCCACAGGAAGATTTCTTCTGGTAATATGTTATTCTTCCTCAAGATGCCAAATACTTTTTCAGTATTAATGAGAAAAAGCAGGTTTGCTTCAGGAAACCTTGAACTCTGAATTCCCTTTTGATTTGTTTTTTTACCCTCCTGCTTCAGAATAGAGAAGAACTTTATAAAGATGTATGAAAGAACAGAGTTCACAAGTGGCAATACCACCAGAGCAGGATGTAAATGACATTCCTCTACCTTGAAAGGAAGGAGTTTCACAGCTTCATTGTATTTTAAATTAAGAGCCATTGCTAATTTTTTAGTACCCTAGTTAGCTGGGGGGGGGGTGGCAGGAGAGGGAGTGATGTGTGGTGGGGAGCAGTGGGGGAAGGAAGAAACAGGACAAAAAACCCAACCAACAAACCAACTGACAATTGTCTCCCTTTTAGTCTCTATGTGCCATTTGTGATCTTATAAATCTCTATCCTCTCCTTTCTGCCCACAGGACAGATGACTCTTTCTTCTCCAGACAGAGGATGTCCAGTTTCACACCCAAAAGAACAGCTGATGACACCAAGTGAAATAAAAGGGGTACACAGTGGGAATTAGTCACAGCCCTCACCCACAGCTGTAGGTATCAAGTGAGCCTTCCTGGGGTAGGATCAGAGCTGCAGATGTTATTCAACCAGAGAGATAATCTCAGAGAGACACTGCCTGAAATTTTCTCCTAATTTTCTCCTCTGTCTTTTGAATTGCATAGAGTTACCCCTATTATGTTACCCTCCATTCCCAAACCAGAGAAATTTAGACTAGAGTCACATCATCACTGAATGGTTGAGATTGGAAGGCACCTCTGGTGATCATCTAGTTCAACTCTCTGCCCAAAGCAAAGTCAACTATAGTGGTTACACAGGATCACATCCAAATGGGTCATGAGTATCTCCAAGGATGAAGGCTCCACAGACTCTCTGGGCAACACTCAAAGTCTATGTAGTTTTTCTTTTATGATGAATCCATCCAAACACTGTATCTGGGCCTGGGCATTCCTGACCTGCTGCCCTTACAAAAGTCTAAGATTCATCTCACTTTGAGATAATGCACACTCCAAAGCCACTTTAAAGAAACAGACTTTCTTAACCAGAGTCACAAGATTCTCCAAGCAAGACTTCACAAATCCATTTATACTCAATCTATCTACAAGCTAGAGCTCAGTAGCTCTGCATGGTTTGATTAAAGTGTTCAAAGAAGCACTTACACCATTTAAAGAAAATCTGATTACTGCTACCCACCCTTCTATGCAATTCCAGAAGGGAGACAGACTTGCTGCAGTTCATATTAATGAGAATGACTGAACAAGACTTGAGTAGCTGGGTAGCTCAACTTGTAGAATATCAAAGAAAATTAAGATCTTCCCATATGATACCCATATCTCAACAACAACTTCCAAAAAGCTTGAGGAAGTCATGGCTATAGCAACCAGAGGCATAGCCTCTGCAAACAAGATGCTATAATCTTCCTAGATGACTGATTTTGCTTTGGATAGAAGTGGCAAAGAAGCCAAGGAGAAAGGTTGATCATTTTGCAAGGCAAACAAAATCTGTCCTACATTCCATCAGTACTTCATATACAGTAAAATAGTGGGAAGACCTCTCAAAGTAAATAATTCTTAACAAGAAGGGGCATGCCTAAGAGAAGGAAGTCAACAAAGAGTAAAAAGTATCACTTTATGACTACAGAGACTTGAGATACGTGGGGAATAAAATTACCTTGGTAGAAAATATCCAATCTACATCAGATACCAAGCCATCTTGGTAGAAGACTTTATTGTCTTTACCAAGAAGTACCAGTATGTCAACATCAATTTTGCAAAAACAACCACACTTCAGAACACTCAAAAATGAAGGATACAAGTACTGACTCCAAGGTATGTAATGCTTCAGCCTTAACAACCTCATAGAACTGACATAATTTTGACAGAGTTGTGCCTGGTTTCAGGAAGCCCTCAAGAAAACTCTTATCTCCCTGTATAGCCAGCTTTGTGAAAGCAAATAATGCTAGGCCACACCTGGGTATCTTTGATCTCTTCTGCTTCAGGGAGGAGTAATCACCAGCCCAGACAGATAGATGAAGTGGGTAAGAGCATGTCTTCATGACATGAAGTTTCTTTCAATCAACAGATCTCCTGTCTCCTGAAGCTGGCTCTTGCAGCAGGAACACAACAGAGACAACTTAAAAACTGGAATCTGCTACAGAGTCATTCCAGCTCTTCATGAGCTTTTACATTAAGAATCACTTTAGACAGGGATCACAGACTTCTCAAAAACCTTGACAGACTTCCCACAAAGTCTTCATTTAGAGTTAAGAGACAAGGAGTGCTGGAATGACAGAAAACAGCCCCTCCAAAGGACTGTCATAAAGCAAGAGGCTTTTAAAAGACCCTATAGTTTGGTTGTAACTATCTTCCCTCTGCAGGGCTTCCCCAAGGCCATCGACATGACCAAACCTGCTCACTCTGCTGATAATGAGATACAAAATCAAATACAGAGAGCACTCTCCAGAACACACACACAACCTGAAGCACCTCAGTAGCCTAGTGCTCAGCTGGCACAGCAAGACATATGTTCTGGATACCTCACAAGACAGTGAAGTGCTAGGAAAGGAAAGCCTGCAGGGCAAACTGTACCTATGGACATTCTCAGCCTAAGCACCCACTGATTGACATCAAACATCTTCTCTCATCAGGAAACAAAACCGAAATCCAGTGATTTCCACACATGTAAAGAAGAAAGCTGTGACAGAGGGATGGCTGCTGCTGCTGCTGCTTAGAATCGCAGAACTGCCCAAGTTGAAAGAGACCTTTCAGATCTAGTCCAACCATCAAACTAACCCTAGCAAAATCCATCACTTATGCAAACTATATCTCTAAGCACTATCACTTTCATCTGCTCTGTCTATGGTGGATGGTAAAGAACATACAGTGGCCCTGGGTTGTAGTGGACATATAGGTACCACAGGCAACCTGGGAACACACGTGGCATACCAGGTTTTAACTCAAACCAAACACAATAAAATAATTACATATCAAGAAACAGCCTTTAAAAATGAAAGCCAAACACCGCTAGATTCAAGAGGTCTCATAATGTCTCAGAAGCATCACTATGGTTAAACTGAAAAAACTTTTTTAATTCATTGCTCCCATTTTTCAAGTACTCATAGTCTTCTCAATTAAATATATGTAAAAAAACATTAATCAGAACCTGAAAGCTTTTCAAATAAAAGCAACTCAAATTTGGTTCAAATACTTTGTAGGCTGAACATCAGAATAAATGTAACCATATTGACTTTTTTCTGTTACTGTTAGCAATACTGCTATTGTACTGTGATTATATCCAAGCTGATATCTCCATAATAATTAGTAACAAAAGCTGGGCTTGCTCACATTTCATAAAGACCAAATCAAAGGGAAAAAAAAAACCCAAAAACTTTATTTCCAGCTCAGGAGATGCCCCTATTTAAGAAAGCCTATGTTAGTCAGTTAAATGTTACGTAAATGTTTTCTTAAAAAAAAAAATAGCATGCATTTAAAGGCTGCTCTGAAAATCAGAGTCCATGAAAAGTCCATATGTGGAAATGCATTTATTTTTATTTTTAAGCGATTCCACATGTACAGTTACTCAAGTGTAAAAACTTACATTTTTCCAATACAGCAGATCAAATTTGAAAAAGCTGGAAAAATGCAGTAATAGTGGAAGATTTATCTAAGAAGAAAATCATAACGGTCAGTGTTACGACTTTTAAAGTACTAACACTATTAAAACACGTGTTCATGCTGCAGCCAAAAGAGTCATACTACAGACTTACAAATAAATAGTAAAAAGCAGCAGTTTCCAAATGGTGGTCAAAAGGCCATGTTTGGCACATGGTCCTATTTAGAGTATTTTCACTGTATGTCTGCATTAGAAGTGCAGGGTGGTCTTGAATATATTTAAGGAGAAGAGCTGTTTCATAGCTAAAAGAATTCTGTAAAATCCTGGCTCAGGTGAACTTTAAGAAAAAAAGAAAAAAGTATGTTTTAGAAGTCAAACAGCTAACCCTTCTTCTCATACCTTTTCCATACCCATTAGAGGTTCTATAGAAATAGTTCTTAAGGGAAAAGTAGTAATTATTTAACAGTGTTTGCAAACATAAAAGCTACCTTGACAAATTGGATCTTTGGAGCTATGTTTCCTATTCATAGTCTGTAAGGAAGAGGCTGCTCGTACTGATAAACTATATAACACTTCTTCACATATGAAAAGCAAATATGGACTCTCTGGGTTTCCCAAGACCTGAAAGTCCCCTTCATTAATTAGCTAAGACAGTTAAAAGATGGTTTTTTTGAACATTACTCAGATAGTGTTTTGTCTAAATTACTGCCTAGGAAACAACATTGTATTCAATACTTGAATTTATAGTTTCGATGACTAACTGGAATTCTAGAGCAGAATTTACTATGCTTGGCAAACAATCAGAAGTGTAATTTTATTCTTTAAGTAACCTTTAAACTCTGCACCAAAGTAAAAATAGTTGTTCAAAATCGACTGGCTCTAATTTATCTGAAGTCAAACATGACACACAAATACAAGACTCAAGCAGGAAGTTATCCCTTAGCTGTAGCCACCATGCACAAGTACAGGGGCCATTTCTTCCCCCTTCAGAAACTGAAGAAACAGCTAAATCTGTACTGTAATATATATTATTGAGCTAAGCTGGCACACCAGCTTTTCAAGTAATCACAAGGCACATCTGAATGTTACAAGGAGCTCAATATATACTATAGAGTATAGCAGACTCAGCATATGCATGCTGACAAATAAATCCATATTAAAAGAGCCTACTGTAAGAAGCAGTAAAACAAAAATACCCCAAACACAACATGCTCCACCAGCATTTCACATGCACAACCTATCAACGACTAAAGCCAACTCAGCGACACTTAAGGCAAGCTTGTTGCAAAGATACAGAACTATAAGGCTGGAAAAGGATGCTCTTCGTATAGCGTAACCCACCTCTGAATGGGTTTAAGGGATTTCAAATTGCTAACAATCTCACTATTATTGTCATTGACCTTGCCATGGCCTCATAACTACCTCCTGACAGCAACATATTGATCCAGAATTGAGCTTCTAGTCTTCCAGATACCTACTAAGTTTGCTTTTTGCTTTGCCCACCTGATAAAAACCCAGTGCACTTTTGCCAAGATACACAAACAAGACTAGTACTAAGGAGGTACATACAATCCAGTTTGTATTTTCTATGTAAGAGCCCAATTTACACTGTGCTGTCAAAATTTGATATTTTCTTCCTAACATTTTTTGGCATTTATAACTTGGTTGGCACTTACTTAATTTCACTATTTATAAATAGTGAAATGCTGCTGCTGTCAGCTGCCCCGTACAGCCAACATGATGAATTATTACACTCAAGAAGAGGCAAAAGCTTTGCACATGTGCACAGCCTACCCAAAAACAAAACCTCAAAGTAAGAATAAATCTCTACAGTTTTTCCCAGTAAAAAGTTTCAGAAAGTGTTTATTTAAGGTTAAATTGTTCTCTTCTTCCTGTAATAGCAACTTTTTCAAAGTTGGTTAAAATGTTTGCTGTTATAATCTCTACAGGTTGCTAAACACTTTCAGGGTACAAAGTCACAAGTTCTGTGGAATGCTGCTCTGTGTACTCTGCTACTGACAGCACAACTTCCCCAGGCAACTCATACACCAGGCAAACACCAGCTACAACTGCAGAACTACATACCTGTGCTGTTCAGTTTTGTTACCAACAGAACACATAGCAGTTTCCACTTTACCATGTAAAAGCATCTTCATCTGGGTTTCCTAGGACCCCAGAGCAAGTGCCACATTCGTGTGCCCTTTCTGTGCACCCAGAAAGGTTTGAAAGATAGTTTCTGAAGTCAAGAAATCACAGAATTTGTGAAAAAGTATTTTCTACTCAGTAATACAGTGACGAGGCATGTCAGCAATCCTTCTAGTTTTAGCATTCATAGTATTTTGCAAAAGATTTTACAGATAATTTTCTCTCTTCCCAATGTTCTTTCAAGTAATATTTTTCTACATAAATATCACACTTCAATCAATTTATGCTCCTAGCAAGTAAGCATATATGGTAACATTTATTCCTAGTCACACAAATGTAGTAAATTTGAATTCTTGAAAAAAGTGTCCTTGTGAACCAGGGTTTCAAACAACAGCTGAAAACATTCAGGTTGTTCTTATGTGTTACAAAGCTAAACCAACATATATTAAAACTTAGAAACAGGAATATTGAACTGAGCATTCCTCCAACCCTTAAATCCTGCTTCATAACATTCAGAAATGGCACAAATTGGAGAACAAGCCTCCTGACAAATTAGCCCTCTTCCAGGGCAACATATCCTATGTCTGACAAATTCTGCAAGGTACAGAAGAGTAACTCCCAAAGATTGCTAAACATGCTGAAGATCAATACCTTTGCAACAAGCAGCGTGACCTAGGGAACTAAGCCTGGAACTGGTATCTTGCAACTCTGCAGTTCAATGCTGGTGCAGCAATAAGCATGGATCTTCCCAGTTCCTTAAATGAAAGGCTGATAGTACTTGGTGATGCATAGTTAGAGAAGTTGTAAAATTCTCTGAAGAGATATCTATGTCCCAATCGAGCACAAAAATTTCTCAAGTAACAAACAATAACTGCTTCCATTATTAAGAACTTTGGCAGTAAAGAAATAAACAAAAAATTTGAATGTGATACTATCTCCTTAAAAAACCCAAAAAATTATTTCTCTACTCTTTCTATTTGCTCACCAAAGGGACACACTTCCAAGAAAACAAAAAAGCATACATGAGCAAGTCAAAAATAAATAAAAAGCTCATGCAAAACCAGGCATCATGATGGAAGCATTAGAAACTTCAACAACTGGAGCAACTGCCTCAGCTTACCTTTCTAATTAAAAAGATAGCATGAGTTTGCTTCTGTGAAGCAACAATACTAAACACCTGTGTGTTCTAAACAGGTAATTCCACAAAGCAAAATTTAAGTAGTTACAGATTGTTACCAGGTTTTTTTTCTTCATATGCAATTCTTCTAAAACTGTAGTAACACACTGTTCCGGCTGCAAAGTTGAAGAGTACCCTGACCTCCCAACACTAGAAGTCTCATTCATTAAGGTTTTCTACAAGAATACAGAAAAATAATAGCAATTTTTTTAAAAAGGAGAGAGAGGAAATAAATAATAATTAAAAAAACCATCCCTAGTTTGAATGTGAAAATAGGGCAATACCATTCTGAAGATAGTAAGCAGCAAATGTTATCCACTCCATCAGCATCAGCTGAAATATATATCTGGTTTGACCAAGGTCCTTCCCTCTCCATACTGGGGACTCCTGGCCAAGAACTAACTAAAATAAGCAAGTAATATCTATTAAAAGTATAAAACCTCATAATAAGTACATTTTAAGCTGAAGACAGTTGAATTTGTACCGAATTGCAGAAATAGGTCTCCTTTTTAATCCTGGGAACAAAGGTAAGTGATCCAGGCAGGCAGCAACTGAAGGAAGATAATTCTCAAACCTGCATGCACTCAAAACACACAAATGGAAGGAAATGAGATGCAGTAAAACCTGTCCCAACATGCTGTACCTTGGAAATTTGACTCTAGTATTTCACAGGACCCAAACTAAAGGAAAGACAAAATGACAAGGAGGTTAGGAACAAGGCAGAACTGTACCATGATACTGAGAAAACCCATTAAAACACATTTTTGTAGATTAAAAAGGTCAAAAGTGAAAAACCAAAAGGATTTCTTCTTAATTTGAACACATACATACAACCCCTTCACACGCATCCTTGGATCTTAAATTAAGCCTATCTTTTCTATAGATATTTAAATTGGCAGCATAAAATAAAAATTTTTAGCTAAAGATAACTAAGCAAAACATCCATAATTCAGTATAGGACATTAAAATGTTGAGAAAAAAATGGACTTCAGAGTAACAATAGTTTATCATAAGGCCTTGAACTTTACATATAGCAGCCTTCTGAAATAAGAGTTAAAGAATTACAGCATAATGAAAAATTCCAGCAAAAAATAATTTCAAATACAACCAAACACAGGGGAAAAAAAATTCTTGTCCTTTTGTGTACAGCCCATTCAAAGCCAGCTCTGCAATCCCAGCTCTGTTGGGCTATTAGGGGGATGACAGGTAATTTTTAACACACAACTTTTAGGAGGAGATGGACATAACATGCAGTTAAAGCAGGCAAATGAAGCCTACGCTGATACTCTTTCCAAAGCACTGCCAATGAGGAAGGCTTCTTTCACAAGAATTCCCACTAATTTACAGCAGCAGAGGAACCAACCCCAGACAGCTGGGCTGCAATTTTACTCTGTTATTGGTTATATTACATTCCTGGTGACAAAAGTTGTTGACATTAAGGCTGAATAGTAGAACTGGTGCTAGAATACAAACCTGTCACATCCTTCCTACATTTTTTCACTACTGACAGCACCTGATTGGCCCAATAACTTTATTTAAAAGTTTAAGTAGAAGACAAATTTCATAAAATGTGATCAAGGATATAAGTTTTATACTCTGCCTTACAAACAGCTGATGTTTTATTGGCTATTTATTGGTGTAGGCCAGCAGCACTTTGTCACTGCCTTTGAAAAGATCCACCCATTTCCTCTTTACTTTCCAGCTCCCAGTAAATTTGTAAACTCCAGGCCCAAGTGTGCCAGGACTCATTTTCCACCAAAAGCCATTCCTTAACGGGACATGCTCGCATATGCGGCCAACCACTATGTTAAGGAAGAGGATTAGTATCTGAAAAGCAATCAACATCTACATCACCACTGAATGGAATAATTGAAATTACTGCACCATCATTCATCAATAGGCCCCATAATCAGCTCCAAGCATCACTAACATGGTGGTGCATGAGAACAAGAACAGGGCTTTAAAACTCAGTTGTTTTCCTAAGAGGGTTGTCACTGTTGCAAGACGTGACTTGGAAAGCTTATGAGGTGCAACTGAACACTTACTCAGCTGGAAGTAATAGAGTGATACTTTCACAAGAGCATTTAAAAACCAAGTGTGCAAGTGATGTAACACCAGTAGATAGAAAAAGGACAGCACAACAATGTGCAGAGGAGAGGAATAAAACACATTTATCTGAAAAGCAGTAACTCAAAAGGGGTTTTTTTGCTCATAACTCTTTTGCCTGGTAATAACAGTGAATATTTTAGTACCATTCATTTCCAAATTACACTGGGAGAGAGTTAAACACTCATTTAATTTGTAGAGCAGCACTGGATGTAATAGCCCAATCTTCCCCACTTTTGCAAGGTTATAAGAATTTATTTATTTACTTGGTTATTTGAATCACAAGAAGTTGGACTTTTTAACTTCTACTGATTAAATCCTGAGATACACAGAAAGAATATAAACACTTATTTCACATCATTATGTTGAAAACTTGCCATACATGTTGTCCATACTAAAACAAACACAGAGATTCATAACTATGAAGCCATCAGTTTAGCTCTTGATTTAGGAGATCTGGGATCAGACACTTAGGATGTACTTGCACATACAGAGTATGACTTATAGTTTCTTGGCTATTACTGCTGTAAACAGTGCAACAGAACTTTTTTTTTTTGAGATTGGAATATTAAAAATATAATGCATTCTTAAAGGATGGTTATAAAACTATCCATCACAGTATTTGTAGCTAAATATACATAGTAATATACTTACAACTGAACTAACATGTCACAACAGTTTCTTTGCCAAAAACATATGTCACTTGCGTAGAATAAACAAGTATGTTACGTTTCTAAAGCCTTCTGCAGTTCGGATTTCTCATTTTACTGCCCTTCTCCATCCACATTTATATCCATGACTATGTCATATTAAAATGCAAATAAATTCTGCATTTGGTAAAGGGAGATGAAAGACGATTTTTCATAAAACTGAAATTCTGAATGGTGTTCAAGTATATGCAGATAACATTATTGGTTTTGTGATGTCGGCAGAAATTAGGTCCTATTCATTTTTACAGTCTCTGTTACCAAAGGGAAAATAAAAAATGAGAACACTCCATTTGCTTTCTTAAATGCGGAAAAAATGGGAAGTATCATAAGCACAATTCAAAGTGGTGCTCATTTGAAAGCTAAGGAAAAATATTAAAAAAAAAAAAGCAGTGTTAACATTACAAACCATTATTTGAAAGCTCTTAAGGAAGAAGTTGAGAGAGAGACGGGATGGGATTACAGCAGTAATACTACATAGAGAATTGTAAAGTACAGTGGAACAAAACAAATGTGTGAGGGGGTGGAGCATTATGTAAGAGGAAATACATAAATGAGTCAAGAATTACATTTATTATTTTTAAAATACCCGTGAAATTTTGTTCCATCACATTCAGAAGACTTCACCGGAGTTTCTCACCATCTTACTGCTGTAACCATGGGTCTTTTTCCCACCATTCTGTTTTCACCAGAATCAAATCTCACTTGGAAGAAGATCACAAACTTAATATGGCAAAAGCAAGGGCACCCAGTTTCTGGTCCTTTGCATTTATCTTCCCAGTACAAACCAGGGGGGAGAAGGGGGCACTGCTGCAGCTGCAGACTACTCAACTTCAACACTGCTAGCACTCAGATTTTTCTAACAGCATTCATCAAAAAACACTTACTTACCAAAACCAGTTCCTTTGTGAGAACATTTTATTTCTGACAGAGTCCTGTAATACATATTCAGGATGAACCTGAGTGAGAATAAGCATACCGCTCTAGGATAGCCCACCAAGCAATCTTTATGCTTACTAAAGACGTTTAAAACCTTAACTTGAATAGGATAAGTTGACAATTTTACAACTTGAGTCTTTGTCACCATAAGAAAAAGCCATACTACAGTCTGTTTATCACATCAGAATCTCTTTCATCCACAGAGTCCATGAAAAAATTCTGAAGTCACAATCTCATCCTCATATCAAATATCTCACTATTTTCAAGAACAGGAAAAAAATATTGATTAGTCTTACCTCCCTTAAGTTCTGATGGTTTTTAAAGCGTTAAACCATGTTTTTTGTCCTTCACTTCCATTTCCTAAGACACTTTGGTGAAAAGGGGCTGACAGCTGGTTTGAATCCATAGCAGGAGGCATGGGACTACTGAAGGACACCATTACATTTGGTTTCTCCTTGGGAAATGCTTCCCAGATGCATTAGGAAACCAAGTAGCAGAATGGCCAAACCCAGGAGACCACTCAAGCTTCAGTAGTAGTTTGCCTGTTTGTCAAGGATTCGTAAGACTGGCATAAAATAACATCTATCACCAGAATCTAGGTCTGTGCAAAAAATTTAAATTATGCACTTGATTATAGTAACAGGACTCTGTCTGCTTCTTGAGTAGCATCACAAGAATTCCTCAAGGGTTACCATAAGGCAATGAAAGAAAAGATACAGCATTAACCTACTCAGGTGATCAAAAGTTTCACTATGAGAATAAGAAGTTTTCAACATTTTCTAAAAGCCTGAAGAATGGTCAAACCTTTTTAGGTCATCTTTTTGGTAGGCTTTTACTTTCTGCACTGCAATTTAAATTACAAGTACACTTTGTGGTAAAATTTTAATCTACTAAAATATAAATGTGTATAAAAGAAATGCAATTAAGCTTTATCTGCAAAAAATATTAAAGCTGCCAATATAAAGTGCACACATAAAAAAAGGAAGCCTATAAAAATATATAATGAAAGACATCTGGCACAAACGTCAGCCTTCACATGCTTGTTTTGTCAGCTGTCAAATCATGGTAATATATGATGCTAAAAGGCAAGATGACAGCAGAATTCCTGGTATTTTAAAAAATAATCATAAAATGCATGCAGAATAAGACTATCCCTGTGTTGTTACCAAAGTGATTAAACAGGGCTAGTGATTGCTAGAAGAGATTAATGCTTCTGACTCTCAAGTGGAAGCCTGTGCAGTACAGGTCCCAAATTATTTCTTTTCCACACAAAACTTTCTGGAAAAGTCACCTGGTGTTCAGAGCAATTACACATCTAGCAGCAAATTATGTAAAGTTGAGAAATGCTATTCATGTATTCTCATCTTTGTCAATAAAATGCCTTTTAAAAATATATATAAGAGGGGAAAAAAATTCTTCCCTAATTTTAACTCAAAGTTTGAATTATTTGGGCATGTTTTACTGATTAAAAAACCCCAAAGTTTGTCCCCCACGTAAAATACAAGTTCCAAATGCATTGTGTACTTGTTTACATAGTACACACTAAAAACAAAACTACCTGAGGACATGGTCCCATTATGGTATACCCAGACCGACAAAGGAGTTGGAAGGAAAACTAAAACGTTGTATTAATACAGGTTTTGTGAATTGATTATCTGTCTTTACAAAATAACTCAGCAATAATACCATAGAACAAAAAAAAGAAGGTTGCCTGACATGATGCTACATACCTGAAGATTTTACATAGCATTACAGTCATCATCTCCTGGAAGCCAAGGGAGCAGTAGTAACAACAGTTAGTCATAAAGACTGCAACCTAGTTTCCTGTTAAATATATAATCAAACAAAAACACATTACTTTTAAATAGCCATTCCTTAAAAAGGATGCCTGCATTTTTTTCTGCTGTATTCAGGAAGTTAAATCAGGCTTTCATTTATTCATATACAAGGCACATTGTGCAATCATCCTTTTAACACTGAGGAAGGTAAAAGAACAAAGTTTTCACTAGATACTAAATTTGCAGGTTGTAACTTTATTATTAACTTTATAAAGCTAATTTTGGCCTTGATTTTATGAAGTAGAAAAGTTGTAGTCTTTTTGACTGTGAGAAAGGGAAGGAAGCCGGGTTAAGATGAAAGGGCTGAAAACTAAGAAAGACTCTGGGCTAGCACAGACTCTGCAGCAGGCAATGGACTCGACGATTCTCAGTGGGAGCCAGCAAGTGATGGTCTTTCCTAGGGAAACTCCAAGACAAAAAGTTTATTAGGTGTCATTTTGGATAATATACTGAAACAAAGCCATCTACCTAATGGATTTAGGAATTAACAAAGCCCGGGTTAAAGCTGGCTTGCAATCATGCTAACGTATCTCTATTTGAGGCTAGAAAGAAGACATGGCATTTTCAAGCCTCTATGAATTGCAGTTGGCTTCAGCAGCAGCACCAGATCTCACCAAGGATATCCTCTACCTCACAGAAATCTTGGATGAACTAGAAGCTGGCCAGTAACAGATTGAATTTCTGACACTCATCTACACCATTTACTATGTAAAGAAACTTTTCCTCAAACTTTTTATTGAGCAACACTTAAAATAGACTAACTATGTAAATCTCACTGTTTGCACACATCCAAATAAGAACTGAGCACACAAGAATAAGTTCCCATACTGGTTTATGCCTACAATCACTTGTGCTAAAAAACATATACATACAGATATACATATACACACACATACATATCTATCCACCAAAGTCTTTTCAATAACTTCTTGGTATCAACCAAGGTGAAAGAAATATCACTGCTGCTTCAAATGCTTTCTGTGTAATATCAAATATTGCCAAGATGCTTAATCAGATTGATTACCTGAACCTGAAACAAACAACTTGCTGCTCTGACAGCCCAAATTATTATGTTAGAAATGATGAAGGACAAATGAAGGCCTATACAGCCCCACTCTATATTTTCCACCAGTCTCTACTTTGAAAATCAGAGACATAATAAAAATTAAAAAAAAAAAAATCAATGTTAAGTCATGGCATTATGGTTAACTGACAGGGAAAAAAAGTAACTTTAGTAAAATGAAAGGATCTGTAATCTGCATATTAAATCCAAATATAAAGCTTTTCACACTTTTTTCTAAGAAAGAGTTCTAAATTTTAATTACCCCTATGTATCTCTGAAGACTCTATTAATATTATACATGACTTTCACCAACAGTTGGTGAAGCACATAAGACAATGTCTTGATATAACTCGTCCTCTGATTTTTAGTATAAAAATCTTAAGCCTCACAATTTCTCTGCATCAAAAGCTGCTTCAATCTCCAGGTGACAAACAGAAAGAGACAGGTGCATGGAAATGCAGTCTGACAAACACGCCAACACCTCTGCACTTGTCTGACTTTGTGCTCTCAGCCATCCATAATTTTACTCTCCCATAATGATTTTGTGATGTCAGATCAGGGTTGTCAACAGGTAAGGTCTTTCTTTCACTAACAGGATGACAGCCTTCTACCTGACCACGTATTTTCTCACAGCCTGTAGGAGTGCAGTGTCTCCGTGGCAGAGGAAGGAAACAGCAAGACACATGATACCCTTCAAACACACATAAACATGTTTTTTATCTGTCATAATCACATGAGCTTCATTTCCTTTAGAAACTAGACTTGAAATGAGAAAGGTGGAGAAGATGGATGAATATATAGGTAGTTATTGTACTCATTTCTTCTCATGCCTTTTTCTCTCTCTCTCTCCTACTCACTTCCTCCATCATTTTTGGTCAGCCTTCCCTGTTACCCTCTACCAATCACCAAAGAGCAGCTTGGGAAACATTTTTGGCAACCATGTAATTCTTGTAAAAACACCGGGATGAATAATCCTCTGAAAACAAGGATCCTAGGGAACTAAGGAAGCAGTATTTACAGCTAAAGTAATTAGAAAGTTACATACCACTGTAAGCAATACCAGCACAAATCCAACTTCTCTCACCACTCACTCTCTCCTCTAATGACGCCAAGATCATGACAGGCTTACTTAGCATGGTCATTGTTTCCAATTTCAAATCCTTATATTTAATTAGGTTTCAGCTCTAGAACATCTATCTTGAACAGACAAACCAAAAGATACTTCAAGCCCATTACTTCACCTTCGCCTACCCCCTCATTATAGCCACAATGCATCAGAAACACTTCAGGAGGTTTTTGCTTGTATTGAATGGCTAAGATTTGGCAAGTGCCTGTAACTAAGCTACTTCTGAAATAAACTACAGAGAATAATATACGTTGCAGTAAGTATCCTCACACTCTCCTCAGTCTTGTTGTATCAAGAGACAATTCTATATATTGGAAGCAAAAGTTAGTGACAGAAGTCATAGAAAAAAGAAAAAAAAAAACACTAAAAGGTAGTTGAGTTTCAATTAGTTGTGTTTCATATAGTTTTTCGTTACCTAACAAACTGGAAGAGATGCCCCTCTATCTCATGCACAGAAACCTACTGCCTTTTGGATGAAAAAGTATCAGACATTTGCAACTGGTTGTAAAGTTTTATATAACACATAATTACGCATGCATGCATACACATACACCCTCCCCCACAATGGAATTCCAAGATTTCCATTCAAATGCAGAAAGAAGAGCTGAAAAGATTGGAACAGCGATCAGCATCTCAATACTCCTTTCAGGAGCCAACAGGAAATGATAACTAATGAAAAATTCCAAATATTATTAATACAGGAAAATATGTCCAGCTTTGACAACCAACACAGTCATGAAATAAACACTTCCATCTTCAGTAGCTGCTAAAACAAACACTCTTTTACAGGCTTTGACAGAGAACAGAATTCATTTCCCCTTTACAGCTGCACTGCTTCAAAGTCAGTTAAACATCAATGTGACAGCCTCACTTGTGAGAGCTCAGACATTTACTATTTTATCTTAGCCGGACATGAGCAGAAAGCAGAGATTGTGAAGGGAGAGAGGCAGGGGGGCAGAGGGAAATCAAGATTGTTTTTCTTGAAACACCTTATGAAGTGTTCATCTTAGTTGTTGCCAAAGAGTTGTTTTTCTTCTTCATTTATTCCATATTTAAAGACCCGGCTAACATAAACATGGCACGGGTCTGAAGGCATGAAGTTCACTAGGATAGAGCTTACTGACATAGATACTACTTGGATACCAACTTCTCACTCTGAGATAGAGTGCTTCTACAAATTAAGCTCAGTTTACTGAGTTACTATCAATGCTTACAATCTAGACCATCCTATCTGCAACTAGCCATCACCCTAATGACTTTTTCAGTAATAAATAGAAGACACACAGTGTAGGTTCTCACTCTAATTTCTGCCCCTACCTCACAAGACAAGACCACCACAAAGCTTAATATGTATAATTTTCACACAAAGCAACAAGCATGATAAGTACTTAAGAGTAAGCTATGAAGGAATATTGGCCAGATATTAAACTGACCCTAACAAGGTCGACAGGCTGCTAAACTGAGTACCTTCAAGAAAATAAGTAAGATACTAGAGTAATTGTAGCAGCCATGTGCAAAAAGTGGTCAAGAGTATTTCCTGACACTCTGCAGAAAGCTGGCTACTCACATGATGATGGCTCTGCTTACTTCCAGATGTTAAAGAGTACATGAACTCATGTTCTTATAACTAGTTTTCCAAGAAAGCAGTTATTGTCACTGGGGGAAATGACAGGGTCATAAAGAGAAGATGTCTGATGAGCTACCCATCAAAATATGACCCAAACTACTAGTGGAAGATTTGTTAAGTCTCTAGTTCCTTCATGGTGAAAGATCCCTCAAAACCACAACTCAGAAAATAATCCCTACAATACTGTTTTCTATCAGGACTTTGAAGACATTTGTCACTTCTCTCTATAAGCGAGTTTTTAAAAGAATAAAAAAATTATATTCTTCCATTATTCTTAGGGGTATTTCATACACAAACATAGAATCCAAAACACAACCTAAACTACCAATCTAGTACCTCAAAAACAAAGAAAACAGTAGGTAATAAAAGCAAAATTATGTCACACAAAACTGTCCACTTAGATTATGTTAGCAAATGCAGTTCTTTTTTTCTTATTTGAACATCAGCTCTGAGCCAACTTGAAATTCTAGAATCTGATGATTTGTGGTGCTACATCTTGGCAACACAAGCAAAGTTTACACTCAGGAAATCTCCAGATCTCTGCTAGGAGGACTCTGAGCCACCTCTCACCTTCTGAAAGGTCACTTCAGAGTTAAGGGAAAAAAACAAATTAACATGTACTACATCTACCAATAATAAAATCACTCTTCACCCTCGATCTAAATATTTTAATAGTAACCTTGATCTAAATATTTTAATAGTAATTCGCATTTGAGGCTTCTGTCTGGAAGTTGTCTGTGAACTCACATTCTCCCCCTACTACAATTAGGGTCATAAGAGACTTCAGATTACATTTACCCTCTAAGAAAAAGAGAGGCAAGTCATGCATTCCCTTCAAAAGCTTTTTTACCTCTGCATCTTAAATCCACCCTCTATCCAAATAGCTCAAGTGAATGACCTTCAGGGTATGCTGCAGTAGCTGGCCAGACTCAGGGGACAAGGTGGCCAGCAACTCAGCCTACTACAAGAAAACAGCGTGCTTTGTTTCAGTATTTACTCACGAAAACTTTTGTGTTTGAAACATCAGGGAGGTTTTTTGGTGCTGTGCTGCTGGACTCCCCTTACTCCAATGGTGCTATTTTTAGCAGACAGCAAATGGGTAGCTGTAGGACCTCTCCTATCACCAGAAAGCTATCCAGCTGAAGTGGCAAAGGAGCCCAACTGGTGCATGCTAGCAATTCTTCAGATAGAGGCCTGCGAGCCTGGCTCGGCTTCCTTCTGCTGCAGCTAGCACTTCACTATATGCACTTTAATGTGGCAAACAGAAGAGGAGTGTTTTTTGCATTCACAAACAAACTTTTAGACAGAAATATTGTAAAACAAATCTGTAAACTTCATTATAAAAAAATATGCCATCTTCATAATCTGTATTGTACGATATTATTTACATCTCTTGTCAGCTCCAGAAAAGCAAAGAAAAATTTTCACAGCCTAAAGAAATTTCCCTTCTCTGACATGAGCACAAAATGGGTAACTACACTGTTTTACCCAGTATTTCCTCCCGAACTGCAAGGCCTGAGACCTGGTCAAGACTTGCATTTTCATAGCTGTTCCTGACTTCAAAAACATTCCACAACATGTTGACATACAAATTAAAAGCAGATTACAAGCTGATATACAAATTAAAAATTGATTAAAAGTTGATATACATAGAATGATACAAGAATATACTTGTGTTCCTAAAGAAAAAAAAAAGAACAGAGCGAAGTTCTCAGAAGCAACCGTGAGTAAATTCTGATAAATATGCAATTCAGATGATGTACAGCCAGAGTTATTCAAATCAGAAACCTTAGGTGAAACACAGGCACGTGGTATATGACACAATGGCAATGGAAAGTTCTGCAGGACAGGCGATGCTCAGAGCAGTGCTGGAGTCGAGCCCACAACTCATTTCAAAACCCAGAAAGTCTTGTGAAATATCTCAGCATATGCAATGCACACTGCCCAGCTTGTCGCCATTCAATACTCCTGCAGAGACACTAAGTGCCGTTAAAATGATGTATTATGTTAAGCTTTTCATTGTATTAATTTATACCTCATGACATCACAAAGTATAGATGATTAAAAATTGAATTTAATTTGGGAGACAGAGAAATGTGCAACCTGCTAAAATAGATGGCTTTTAAAGGTGAACTGCAGCTGCAAAACATTATAACTTCAATGTGTACAGAATATCCAATGTAAAACAGAATGAAAAGTGAAACACTGAAACAAATTCATTATTAACTGAAATCTTGCCTTTGTCCTCCCCCTTCCAAATCCAAGTTAATAATAATTAACTACAAAATACTCCCTTTATGTACGACACAGCATAAAACATGTATTTCAATACTTTGCAAATTAATTTCAAAGGTTTTGGCAGGATAAAGGCTACATGTGTAGACTTGCAAAATACTGAAGCTGCTTCTCTGTCTGCTTATATAAAGCAGAACTTCTCCCTTCAGTTCCACAGTTACATGAATGTAATTTAATAACCAATTTTATTATTAAAAAATTGAAGACTGTTCTTTTCAGGGGATAAAATATTTATGCAAAAAGAATAACTTCTTCATGAACAAATATCACATAAAAAAACCCCAAAAAACCCTTATCTCCCATCATACCCCCCTTCAGGTAAAGAAGACATTTTTCCCTTATTCCTCAATTATATCAATCTCCAGTCAATGGTAAGTAAAAGAAGGGGGGAAACGTGCAACTTTCAATCTCAAGTCAGATCTTAAAAATTAACCTCATTCATGTAATTCCTTAGTAATCAGGTAACAATCCTAATCTAAACCAACAAATTCTCCCACATCATAAGGCGATAGCTAGCTTCTCAAGTAATTTAAAGATATCCCATTTTCCTTTAGGTTAACTAGACAGCAAATTAAATAATTCCACAGAGGATTTGGAGCCAACTTGACCCATTACTGAGGTGTTAAATTAGAATTTCAAAGAGTAACTCCACAGTCACCCTTCACAGAGATAATTTTTAATTCTTCCTCTGTGAAATGTGAAGTTAAGTCAACACTCAATGTTTTATCAGTTAACATAAGCAGACAAAAATACTGCTAAATTAAAATAATCAAGAGGATTATTCTTGTTTAATAAAACAGCAAAAGGCCATTGCTTCAACATTTTAATAGGCCATTGCTTCAACATTTTTTACTATTTCAGTATTAATTAACAACCACAGATAGATAGAAGCATTTTATGTACATTTGGGGAAATTAAATACATAAATATATCTTTCTTTATTTTCCTTATGCAATCCAAAATACAATGAATCCTGAATTCTGCACATATAAAAGATATTGAGGGTGGACCTCATTTTACAGTGAGGATGTTTCAGCTCAAGTGACTTGTTTAGCACACCCTTGGCAAACCTGGCACTGGTGAGTAAGCTCCTGGCTCTCTAGCACAAGAACTAGCTTCATCGCTGTCACTACACATGTACCATAATTCCTATGAGGATAATTCTAGGGAAACTTCCATTACATGCAGGGGCAAACATTTTAAGTTCCCAGATTCTACAAATGCTTCCTGCCATGATATCCAAATCACTTGTCGATCAAAAAAAAAATCAAAAAAAAAGTTGTCCAAGGTAATAATAGGTTCAATTTTTCGTAGCTTACACTGATTCAACCCCAATAAATAGTTTCAACTGCCTGCTCAGCACAACACAAGAACCGTGTCACAATAAGACCACAGATCCCCATCACCCACATAGCATACAAGTGGCTGATAGTGCTTGACACCCTGTATAAAGCCAACAGAACAGAACTAAACATTTGTAATACAATTAGTATAAACTGCAATACAGAAACAAACCCAATACACACAAAACCACTCATATTTTCAATTATTAAAATATTAATTTAAAAATGCTCATGCTGATGTATCCTCAGAAAACCACATTGCATTAATTCAGTCAGCTCCTCAGGACACTGTCTATGTAAGAAAATACCAGTTCCCTCTTGCAGACTTCCTTCCCTGCCAGTGGTAAGCAAAATCAGTTAAAAACAGTAAAACAATCTCATTTTAACATTCAGCTAATGCAAGAGAGAAACATTTTCAATTAGCAGAAGCTCTAACCCAGTATTGGATTTTATGTTTCCATCTTTCCTGCATTGCTAGTTAGCTCAATCTTTGTGCAAGAGACTGGCTTATTTCCCTTCCCAGAACCTCATCTCTCAGAAAAAAAGTCCCCCCTCCCTTGAAGAAGTTTTAAGAGCAGACTCACCATCTTCCTTTCTCAGTTTCTGCAATACAACTTGAGTAAAGATTATTTACACAAGCGTCACAGAATAGAATACAGCTCATTATGAAAAAAAGTTACTACTATAACAACAATACTTCCACAAAATCAGAACAGCAAGAACAGTCCCTCATATCATGCCCACAGCAAGAAAAGTTATGGCATGTGTCTTTTCCCACCATAACACAGAATACGCACTTATTAATGAGTTTATATTTTTAAGGGTTTCTTTCTACCTTTGCCAGACACGTAATAGACTGTTCACGTCACTTCCCATTTGTTCTGAGAGATCTAAATATGTCTCATTTTGATCTCTTCAGGTTTTCAAGAAATCATGAGGTTTTACACGGTAAGATACTTCTACACTGACCTATTCAAAGCATTTGGAAAAAAGACGGTATAAGCAGTGGCAACCATGTGAAACTTTAATTTGTATTATATCTTCATAGTCAAATACATCCATTTAATTATGGACAATTATAGCTCTGATAGGAGGAACAGAGTGTGCCTATAATGGATTTTTCATTTCAGCCACTGAACAGGAAAAAACCTAAAAAACTAAATGTATTTTAGAACCAATTGAAGTTGTGCAAATACTCAAATTCACCAGAAAAAATGCCCTTGTTTGAGATAGCTTACTTCATGTCAAAGTAGGGTAAGCTATCTCAAAGCATTAAAAGCATCCACAAGGGGATTTAATTGCTTAATATAGCTGTGAACGTATACCTTAGCTTCCTCTGCAGTACACCTTAGTAGAGATGAGAACCTTAAGGGTAGCAGATAAATTAAATCTATACATGTGGGCAAATGAAGAAACTACTGTCCTTTACTGTAGAACATAAAATGCATGAGACTAGGAGGGCACACATCACCAGCATAGGAAATTCAGCTCTCTGACAGATCATTGTGACTCCCTCCTCTATTTTGTTGTACCCATATCTGATGTTGAGGAGGTGGCATGCAGCTGCCAGCCTTCCTGTAATGATCTGTCCCAGGAGAAGCAGAAAGGGCTGCCCTGGTCCTGGGAGCACCAGAGTAAACTGCAGCTCCTGGGCAGTGAGACAAGAAGACAAGGTGTACAACTCATCCTGAGCTATTCCTACCTCCTACTTCAGGGCACAGCTGGTAACACTAAAACTGAAGCCCAAATAGAGCCCTCTCCTCATATGCCCACTCAGAGACATATCCCATAGCCACAGCATTTTCCCACGCCTTCTTCAATGCTAGGTCTTCCCAAGAATCTAGCTTCACATTTCAAAACTTTTCAATTTCAAAATTTCTTAAATGAGCCACAATAGCACTTCTGATTAGCAGGGATTTTTCCCCCTTCCTCAACAAAGTTACTACTCCAGAAATCCAAGCCAACTCCTTGATAGCTTCCAGACAGCCAAAACCATATTTTCAGTAATTAATTCCCCCTCAAAATAAACACAAAGATGTTCGACTCTAATAAGAGACTCTTAGAACTTTGGATCAAGCTGTCCTGACCCAAAGCATCACCCTTCCTACATTACTGCCTGGGAGACTTTAGGATGGTCCATTCTCCTCCACAGTTTTATCAGACTGTATCACAAGACTACAACACAAAACACTTCTCCTGGAAGCTGTGGGTGAATGGGAAAGAGCTCAGAAACTGAGTGATGAAGCAAATAAGAGGAAGACTAAGTAGGAGGTAACTTCAGTAAATGCTATTACTGGAAACAAGCTCAGCAGCAGTAGGCTGTTATTTTTTTCTTTTTTTTTTTTTCTTACAAGAAGTGCCCACAGTACCTAAAATGGGACCAGAGCACCACATGTGTGCTATCACACTGACATTAAAAATTAAATACACACTACCATGAATCAGATGTGCTAAACATATAGCATATTTGATACTAACAGGAGCAAAAAATATAATTAATCAAATTAATACAATCCATAAATTACTGCACACAGCCTGTGATAGTGTAGCAGTGTGCTCAAAGTGTGATAGCAGTAGAATAGTATGTATTATTTAACTTCAGATGACCTAACTTGGGGTGTTCTGCTTTTTGGTTTGGGTGGTTTTTTGTTTGTTTTGCTTCTGTGGATTTTGTGTCAAGTGTGTTTTCAGTGTGGCAACCATAATGTCATAAAATACGACCAGATGTATTGGTTCCTCAAGTATTTTTCATTGTTGATCAAGAGCCTAGAACATGGATAACAACAACAGAGTGAGCTCACAAGAAAGGAAACACTAAAAACTGTGGTCATATGGAACATTTTAAAAATTGGTAGCCATGCAGCAAGCTTCACACACCATACTGCAACTCCAGACAAAAAGTTTTTTTACATGAGTCCATTCAGCAGGACTGAGCAATAAAAACACAGTTAACCAGGATTTGAGAAGAGAAGCCAAGCAAAAAACCACAACTGAAAACTGAAAGGCCATAAAAATTAACCCAAGTGAAATTTCATCTGTGTTGACCATTTACTTCTAGAGAAACTTAGATTTATCCCATTCTAAATTAGTATTAAAACTCTTGCACCACACAGTAGAGGAGTTTCAAGCTTAGAACCGGAACAAAGAAATGAGGAGACGTCACTCTGCTGTAGCAGTAAAACAGGTACCTAGAACTGAAGGACAAAGGAAACCAACCGAAAAAGGGATCTTCAGTCTTGTGTTACTAACACAGATACAAAGTTTAAGAATATGCAAAAATAAGCAACAGAAAAACATGAATAGAAACATTTTAACTTCCTCTGACGCTACTACAGTTTTCCCTCACAGACAAGCCGATTTGCAATACCTACTGTAAAACTAATTATTTTCTCAGTTCTAATTTTAAATATTGCTGCATTGCCCATTGCTGCCATTCTGAAAGGCAGAGTTTGATGACAATGAAATGCTGTAGTTTAATTAACTGGGATTACCAAAGAAACAAAAAAGGGAATAATAAAAAGGATAATGAAAACAGAAGAATCCGGACCATAAAACCAGACATGTCAGAATAGGAGAACGGAGCATGTACTTAGTTTATCATGGCGAAAGCAGTAACTAGTGTTATACCAGTACATTCACACACTGATGTGTATTATGTTTGCAGAATATTTGCTTGCAATGAGATGACTAGAGGAGGATTCTGTAAAACATTAATAGTTGAGAGTCCTTCACAATGACACTGCAAAACTTAACAATACTTCTAAATCATTTTAGTGATACTTCTTAACATCTGCAACTCATCTAAAATAGTTCATCTGATATTTTTCAACATCCAAAGTTGTTTCAAAAAGAAAACCTGTAATTTCTTCACAATCCTGTTAATACAAAGGTAAATTGACCAGATGGAAACACAATGTGCCACACTTTATATTAAGAAGCTGCAAATTTGCTTACTATTCTAGTCACATAAGTCTTCTCAGCCTAACATCACAGCACTGTGACATTATAAAAATTTACCCACTTCAATGTACAGAAATATCCCTGAACCTCAAATTATTGTACTATAATGCTGTCAAATAAACAGACAACTGGAATTCAATTTCCAGAAAGCCAAGGCAAAATGTACCGGCCTTAATCTGAAATACCAGTGTCATTTCCAAGCCCTGTATTTAATTAATACTATTTACTGTCAAGAGCTGAGCTGGGTAAATATTTCACTTTTCCCAATTCAGGGGCTATAGACCAGCCCAAAGGAAAATTTGCCCAAGTAAATGCATCTCATCAGCTTTGATGATATGATGCAAGAGCTCAGCTGTCCTGTTCCTGACCCCTCTAGAATTCCCAGGCTCCAAAAGTGGTGGTACAATATCATCAATCTATATTTAAAATATATATTGATTTTCCACAGATGATAATGATGGCTATTTCTTCTGCAAATGTGGATGTACTATAACTTTGCCCAAATAAAAAGGTTCTCACCAAGGTAAGAAATGAAAAAATCTTAGCAAAGCCTATTACTGAGACAAAAATCAATATTTAAGAGGCGAATAAAATCAAGTTCACAAACTCATTTCCTAAATATTTTTTATTTATCTCACTGAAACCAAAATGTTAAAAATCATCTTCCAGAGCATAGCTACATACAAATGACAAGCTTCAATCAATTGAATGACACCTTTTCCAACAGTCCTGGATATATATGAAGTTTGGTTCTATCAATGCAGTAGAGAGTTCATTGACACAGCACTCCATTTAAATCCACTCAGAGTAATTAATGAGCTCCATATATTCAAGAATTGTTTCCTCCAGACTTACCATGAACTTGAACGTTGTGGCCTCAAAACTATGACAGCACTTATAAAACTGCTTTCATTTTAACAAATCTAGTTCTGCTAGTTGCAAGGATGACGAAATTTCTCTCCACTCTCAATTTTCATCAATTTTAAAGGAAATGGAATATACTTGTATGAATTTCACCTTTTCTGCAAAATAAAACCCAAAGATTTCTATAAGCTCCCATTTCATATTTTAGGGAAAAAAATAAAAACCCTGTAGGGTGTAATTGTATAACTCTTAATAGATGCTCATTTCTCAATACTTCTGTTCTCATTTTACCACCTACACAGAACTCCACTCTCAGATTAGGAGTATCATTTTAACACTGATTGCATTAAATTCACTATAATCAAGCATCCACTTTTACAGGCATCTTTATAGGCAATTCATGTTAACTAATGTCATTACTGAGCAGGATTGACTGAAAACTGAAAAATCTGATCACATTTCATGCAAAACACAGCTCTACAGTTTCCAGGTCTAAGAATGGGAACACGTTCTTTTTATTTATCACAAAGCAATTCAATGCAGATTAAATATCCCCCCCCAAAGATCCCTCTGCAAACAACAAGAACTGATTCAGTAAAGATTATCCATACCTGTGATTGATACCTGCAGTTTACTTCAGGTATTTCAGAAACCTTTCCTGTGGGAATTCAGGTGCTCTGAACTCACAGGCTTCCCAGAGAAATGGTGACCATGGAGAAATTCAAGGCCAGGCTTGATAAGTCTCTGAGCAACCTGATCTAGTACAAGATGTCCCTGCTCACTGCAGGGAGGCTGGACTAGATGGCCTTTGAAAGTCCTTTCCAACTCAACACATTCTATGAAACCACAATTCTATCAACTCCAGAGCTCTAAGTAGGCACCATCCCAGTCTGGCTTTGTGTGCTGATAGAAATGAGCTCTCTCACTCAGATGTCAAACTTAGAACCTACTATCAGTTTTTCACTTGCAACCTTAAATGAATACTGAAGGCTCTTAAAACTCACTTCAACATAAGGCACTCTATTCTCAGTATTACTCTTTATTTTCTGACAGCATTCCTTTTACACACACATAGCTATTAGGAGGACATAGACAAAAATGAGACATCTGTCAGAATTTTCTTTATCTACTTCTGCTATAAACAACAATAAGGGGTACTATAACTCAGAAGAGACATACAAATATTTTCTATCACACTTGACACTACCTAAGACATAAATGCCAATGAAATCACTACAAAGTTAGATTGAAACAGACTTTCCAGATCAAGTGAGACAGAAAACTGAGATTTCTCTCTTCTCTGCTCTTTTCTTGCTGAGAAGTACTCCTTACAGAAGCAAAACATTTCATGCAAAAGAAAAGGAACAAGAAAGGAAAAAACCTGCTTTCAGACTGAAAAGTTGTGGAGTAGGAACTTGCAGTACTAACTGCACTGTTCTTTTCCCATTCTTCCAACTTACAATCCATTTTTTTACATTGGTTCCCCTCCTCGCAGTCATCACCATAGACTTCATAGACACATATTTGACTCTTACTTGCTCTTATTAAAGGTTTTGAACTTTTGAAACACAGCAACTATGTTTTACTCAGTATCACCAGACTACTTTCTGGCACAGTAACAAACAAATTTCTAAATTCTGATGAAGAATGTAGCAACATTGAGGAAAAAGGGGGGATTACCCACATATCAATTAGAAGGGACTGATAGCAATTATATGCCAATTGCTTTGGAGTCTCTACCTAATGCAGACCTTTAATGGAAAAATTACAATTGAGACAGCAGAAAACAAACATACTATCAACTTGACAACAAAATTTCACCTTCTTTTTGGAGAACATCAGCAGTGACATTTTTCTCTTTCTTTCACACTGTTCCATAATAACTAACATGATAACTATTATGACTCCTAATCACTAGAACAAAAAATACTCTTACTGATTCTTAACAGATTCTTTTTGCTGTTTTGAAACAATTTGCTTAAATGATCACAAAACCAGCTTATTACTAAAACCTGCACGTGCATATTACTAACATTATGCAGCCCAGATAAGTATTGTAAATAAATAACACAGTGTAAGTAATAAGTGTAAACAAGTAATAACATCTATGTGGCTGAGCATTTTCAAGTTAATATAATACATAAACTATTAACCAATATTATAAACTTCATTGAACACAATGAACCACATTTTTTTTTTTATCAGAACAGCCAAGGAAAAACCAGAAGTACTGGAAATCTTAATCAGTTTTCATTTACTGATACTAGAAAATTCATTAAGTTTAAAGAAAAAACACTTCTAAGATTGCAAAAACTACTCAACAAAAGAGGAAATGATACTTGAAGGAGACATACATAATTTTACTGATAACTGTTTATAAAAGGTCAACCATTTATCTCCTAAACAATTAAAAACATTTTCATACAACCCAGGCTCATTTCCCACGTCTATATTTAGTGTGCAAGCCTCAAAAATATATTTCTGACCTTAATAAGTCACTCTATCTGTTAAAAGACAGCTCTTATTCACGAGTAGCCTAAAAAGGTTTTCAAAGTCCCAAATGCTTATTTGAAAAAGATTTATATCAAGCAATACATAGATGCATTAAACTAAAATGAAAACATAGCATTTATATTCTAGTTACTTTCACTGCACTACCAAACTATTATTAGTCTACATTTAAACAATCCGCAGGGGTCTCTTTTTCTAATTCTCAGCAGCATTATCCCTTCCTGAGAGTGGAGTTAAACAAGCACAGCACTGCCTGATGGAGTCATCAGACAGTAATTCTTGAGCAACAAGCAGTTTAAGTCATCAGTGTCATTATACCAATTTCAATCCTCAATTTAAGTAATTTATTAGTACAGATATCTGGATGGAAGAATTTGTATTATTTCATACTCCACCTTTGCCATCAGGCAGACCATAATCAGCATATCTGAGAAATGTCAATTCCTTAGTTACAGTATAAAAAATAAACCAAACTTCATATGAAAGAGTATCACACAATCTCTTCAGCTTTTCTCAGCAGACAGTCCCATTCCTGCTCCAGGCAGTAAAGCAAGATCCACCCCTTCTCTAACTAGTCTAGGTGTTATATGTGAAAGTCTCCAAATGTTTCTACTTTGGCTCACTGTATAGTATCATACACTACTTAAAACCAAGGCTTATTCTGCTGTAGCTATACGATTAATTTAAGACATCTCACATTAAATTCCCCAATGAAGAAGATAAAACCAACACAGTTCAATTAAATGCAAAAGTATATAGACAACTCACCAAGACTCAGCAAGGCAGGCAACAATTTCTAGAGGCTGTATATGTGAGAGGTCTCACTGCTCAGATACATCTGAAGTATGCTGAGAACAAAATTGAGAGAAAAATGTTAGTCCTTTTTTGGGGGGAGACAGGCACAGAAAAATAACAATATGGTGCTTAGCGCACCACAGTTTTAAGGATAATGAAAGAAGGGAAACAGACTTTGTGGAGTATTATCTGCTTTTCCAGACATAACTACAACCCCCTTCCAGTTGCACGACCACTCCAGGCACACAATTTTCCCTCTACCTGCTGCCTACTGAAAATTCACAGTGATAGCAACTAAGGCATTTACATTAACTTACACAGTACACAGCCTTTATTTTCACTAAAGAATCTATGGGAACTCTCTGTGTAAGTAGTTGGTTCCTTTTTTGGTTGACTGCTCGCCCAGTTGACTTTATAACACATTAGTTTCAAATCTCTAAAAAGGAGAAACTGGCATTCTTATAGAGTTCTCTACCTCCTTATTCTGACAAACAAAAAGGCAAAATGTAAAGAAAATGCAAGGCATGCTACAAGAGTCATCAACGGGGAAGAAAAAGTGCACTCATTATGCTTCGAGAGATTTTAGAAACAGCTTCATTCTTTCTGTCATTTCTGCCATCTCACAGAAAACTTCTTCAAACAAATTCTGCTAAAGTTTTCGCAGCCACAGGCAGGATCCAGCACTACAGTAACAGGCTATTCAGGAGGGCCACTAATAAATATTCTTATCTAAAATATATACACCGCAGATATGGCTACATTATTTCCTCAGGAATGCCCAAAAAGCACACAATCTCTACAGAACTCCAAATGTCTCATCACTGACTAATAAATTTTGAATTGTAACACTACTGGATTATTCAGTGATTTAGTGAGATTTACAGCATGTGCTAGGCACCTGAAGTTCAGAGAGACACCAAAGGAAAGTCACTGTCACAGCCACAGATGGGGGCTGCAGTCCCAGCCCAGGGTGGAAAGACCTTTTCCACAATGGAGCAACAGTAATGAGAGCACCTATGCACAGAGCAGCACTTCCCACTTGTCTCCCATCTTTCAGTTGCTGTACACCAGTAAATGAGGGCAGCCACTTCACTCTCAACAACTAATGTAGCTGGTCACTGGCATTTTCCTACTTCCTACGTTCCACCTCCAGATACCTGACCTCCAGTCACGCAGCTCAAAGAGTCCGCCCATGAGCAACACGGCTCCTGACCCTTAAGTGCTGTGGGGCAAAAATAGAAATGATAAATTTTGCATATTTTCATTTGCTCTGTTTCATATAATAACAATAATACTGTCTCAAAACCAACACAATATATTGTAGTTTTGCAACAGAAACACTACTTTTAATATACTATGAACAACATCTTTCTTCCATGTAAAACTGTTGAATAATACAGCAGCTAGGGACAAGCCTACATACCCAAACAGATGTATGATGTGGTAAACTCCAGATTTATTCCCAAAACTAAACTAGACTGTCAGTACTGTGATGGACAATGAAATTACCTATTAGTCCTTGCCTTCCCTTCAAAAGCCCTTTCTGAAGCCTGCAAAAAAGGGCCATGCTAGTTCTTATTCTCATGCAAATTACCAACAGAATGAGGAGGTGCTTGGAATGCCCTTCAAAATCCAAGAGGGGGGTATAAAGCCAGCTTTCACAGTAACACAGTGCTGCTAATGGTGGTGCTCAAAGGCCTGCAGGGTAGCCTAGTGCAAAGGCCTACAAGAACCATTCTCTGCTTTAAACAGTACACAAATTATCAGCATTAGCTATAATAAAACAATCAGAATACACCACAGCCATCGCATTTTCCATCATTAACATTCAATCTTCCATCCACCTCAGGGTAAAAGAAAACTTTTGAAAGTGCATCATAATAGCTACATCCAACTGATATGGTCCAGAACAGCACACCACCCTCTAACTTCAACTGCCTTGTTTTCAATTTCCATTCATGCAGCCACTTATTTCTTTCTTTTACCAGCGCAAAGGGACATCAGTATTCCAGATACCTGAGATGTGTTACCTTCTCACCCCATAAAGTCATATATTGTGAACAAAGCACAAAACATCAACTCTTCAAATGAATGTTTATCTAAAAGTGAGTGAACAAGTACCACCTCCAGACACACCAGAAGACACTATCACCTGCACTATATAAACTTAGTCCATGTATTTTTCCATCTACTTACAGCCTTCATGGGTTCTACCAATTTTACTCCCAAGAAAAAGTAATGACCCCAAATGATCCCACCATTGCGTAGTTAACACTAATTTCACAGAGAACTGTAGCATGAAAATAGTTTGTGTGTTCATCAAAAATTCAGTATCCCTGTATCAAAGTAAGCAAATCAAATCTTTTTTTTAAAAAAAGAGCAGAACATGTAAAAGTACGCCTACACTGAAAATACAAACACAAACTGGCAACCAATTAAAAAGGTTTAAACTACGTTATTAAAACTACATTTTATAGCAAGTAAAGTATCAACAGGCAGACTTCTTTTAAGAAAAAGGGAAGAAGTATTCTGGCAACACTGAAAGAAAACAGTGTATTTCAGTTGCAAATTTGGACTTGAAAAAGAGCTGTTCTCCCTGAGAATACAACTGAAATCTGCTAAAATAAATAATGTATTTATCTGTATACACTCATAGTCTTCCTCCAGAAAGAACCTATTTTAGGAAAACGGCAGAACGGGAAACGGCTCATATCACTGGATACGAGGTACAAATCTGTGTAAGGATAGCAACTAAAAGTAGCTGACAATAATCATGTTCATTTCTTGGATTAACTTCAGTGCCTAGTCAGCAAAGGCAGACATCAATTTGAAAATCTTAAAGAATAAGGACTGAAGGGCTAACTCATGCATGCAAAGCATGGTGGAAGAAGTAATATCCACCACTGACCAGGTGATACCCAAACTCTCACTTGCATAACTATTAAAACATACAACCTTGGGTTTAGGAGGGTTTTTTGTTTGTTTGTTTTGTTTTTTGTTTTGTTTGTTTTTTCTATATGAACCTGTAAGTTCATAAAAAATATAAAACTATCAGTATATACTATCAAATTTATTCATAGACAGACCTTGCTCCATCTCCATAAAGTTTACTTCTTAAACACAATCTGTGAGCTACAAACAGATAACATAATGCACTGATTGCAATTGGAGTGATTTTCTTCAAAATCCATGAGCAAGGCTCATTAGAGATCAATACTGACAGCAATCAAAAACTAAATCTGCTCACACACAGACAAATTACAGCATGGGTAGAGTAAAATTCTGACCTAACAAGTAAAATGCTATTTCACTTTCCATGCCCATTCAATTACAGACTTTCCCACCAAGGCAGCCAATAAAGCAACCAATATTGATACGCCCACTATAAATTCCACCAAAGAGCAACAATGTGTCTTATGTAGCTCACTAAAAAAAGCATCAAAATAGCAACTCTGCTATATCAGATACATGTTTTCACTATGTTTCAGGATCCCCCCACCAAATAGAAGCTCATGTGATCCATACTAACTAAGATTTATGGACCAATCAACACATTCAATACACATTTTAATTAATTTGACACCTATGTTCTCTGCCCTTTCATGAATACATTAATGGTTTTCATTTAAAGTGGACTATTCTAGCAAAATACAAGTTGCAGTTTCCAAACAAGTAACTTCTTGAAGCTTAAAATCAGACAGAGCCATGCAATTAGGCTTTACAGAGAGCACTGCAAAAAGCAGCTGCAAAAAGCAAATACACATTACAAAGAGGCTTCTGCATATCTAAATAATGGGAGCACACTCAAAGAAAGAGTGAGATTTACTAGCAGTTATAACTGCTAAAATAAGAGCAAAGCAAGAATAATATCTGCCAGTAACTGCATTAATGGGAGATTGTTATGGAAGCCATTTAAGGAAATGCAAGACTTGGAAGGGTATAATGATGCAGCTGCAGAAGGGAAAAAAACGTGTGCGTTGTTAATATGTTGCTGTATAGTTTCAGACAATTAAATTAATGAACTAATTTCAAACTTCAAAATGCCAAGCACCCCAGTGACCGTGCACTTTCCCTGAGAATTGTGCCCATTTTGTTTTCATAAAACTCTTAAGTACAATTTCCATTAGTCTTTAAATGAATAACATGCAATTTCCATAGAAAAAGACTGAAAAATCATAAACAGTTAGAAAACGCAATGCAGTAAGTCCATCAGGTTCAAGACCTATTTTTCAAACTATTCACCAACTCAAAATAATTGCATAAAATCAGCAGAAGTATTCCAAATGCTCAGGAGAGAAAGCACTGCTCTAGGTAATAGGTAAATGCAGGACTGAATAAAAGAAAATTAATTTCTTCCACTCAGTTTTTCACCATGCAAATACTATTTCTGACTACTTGCAAGACTGAAAAAACGACTTCGGTTTAAAATCTTGTTCAAAAATTCCCCTGGTATTTCTGTTGTGGGGTTTTTTTTCTTTTTAATTCTGTACCCAAATTGATTAAACTCTACAAGCTGTCATTTTTCATGTCACATTTCTACTCGGTATGTTTTGAAAAGGCTAAGCTACTGAATCATTAAAAATAGAGTGTGTTTGCATAATGTAAATACTGCTGACAAACTACTAACTGTAGAACTGGTGAGATGCCTTACTAATACATAGCCACCGATTTAACATTACAAATTATTCTTACTACTTGAAGTTGCCATTTCATCAATACATACATCTGCTCAAAATGTTATTCCAGCACAGGAGTCCTGACAACTGTGTTTATTCCTTGAAATCTCATGACGTTGTTAAAATATAATAATAATAAATATGTGAAATATGTTATCCAAGCTCAATTATATCGTGACGGGTAAAAGCCAAAGGATACTTCTGTAAGGTTTGAATTCCCCAGAGAAAAAGAGCTTGGATCCCATCTGCAAGCACACAATGGAATCACAGCTGACGATGCACATCTTTTTCTGGATGTCTCCATATGCTCAGGAGGGGTTTTTTTCCTCCCTCTTCTCCCTCCCTGTTTCTCCCTCTCCTCCTCCCTTGCTCCCAGCACTACAATGAAGGATTTGTCATTATCTGCCGCCAGGACTATGAGAATGTTTTAACAACTAACAAAAATAAAGTAGTGCAGTGAACTTCATCTCATTTAAAAATAAAAAGAAGGAATCGTGCCAGAGTGTAGCCATCTGTAACTAAATTAATTAATAGCAGAAAACGGGTGGATAAATGGATGCTGTAATGTACCTTCTATGAAATAAATATCAATGTAACTCTGTCCTTAGTTTAAAACGTTGAGTTGCACAGAAGAGTGTATACTGTAATGACTCATTTAATCTTTGACCTCTAAAGCCAAACGGAAATAAATTAATACTGAGCACTTTAACATCTATATGAATACTGAAGAAACATGTGCAACTTGTTAAATTCTTTATATCAGCTTGCACATGAATGCATTGTTTAGAGAGGCCAACCATAGCAATGGTACAAAAAAGGAACATGGCAAGAGCAGTTTTCATTCAGTGTTCCCTTTTTCCAATGCAAAATCTATTAGTGCTCAGCAGACAAAGAGAGTTACGTTTATCCTTCAGCTCCATACCAGCCTTGAGTTTGGCTTCTTCCCTTCAATGAACTGACAGCATCCTCAAAATGCTTTGACCTGAAAAGCCTCTGCAATTCCTGCAACTCTGATGTAAGGTGCTGAAGAAACTCCAACACAGAAGCCCAGATTACACCAGTGAGGCAGTGACAGCAGCAACAAAGGCAAGAAGACAGTGGGCATTGTGGCCACAGCTGACTCCCTCACTGACTTTGTTCCTCCCGCTGCAAAACCTACAGATGGGCTGGCTCTCACTGGGGCTTTCTGAGGACAGGAGGAAGAAGTTGTGAATGTCAACACTACAGATTGCTCACGTGCCTCTTTCAACAGAGCCTTTCAGGCTTACCCTGAGCAAGCTACATCCTAAGCAGTTAGCAAAACACATGCATTGCCCTTAAATAATTAATTTTTCCTTCAGAACTTCAGTTTAATGCAACACACCACACTATACATGAGTAAATACCTAGTATTTTCTTTTTTCCACCAGGAACAGTCTTTGAAAATTTCCTCTCTGAAACAACATAGTTGCAGTTTATAAACTCAACGGTGTCATTCTGGATCATAATAGAAGTATTTCTTCCTCAAATGTCTGGAGTTTAAAATTTAGCACCGACACCAGCAGGATGCACAAGGAATACAAGATGTATACATTTAATAAAAGAGCCTCTTCAGACATGGCTCAGAATGAAGCATGTCATAGATGGATACTCCTTCCACAGTTAAGACTGCAAGCTTGAAAAGATAAAAAACTTGCGGATTTCTCAACTTTGTATATGAAATAAAGAAGTATGGTGTCTGAAAAAAATGAGACAAGTACAATCCATTCTGTCAGCCACTTACTGCATAATGTTCACTAATGCAAGATACAAACATATTCAAAATTACCCAATCTTTGGATGATGTTAGAAAGATCAACCTTCCTTCTTAAAAGTGTTAATTGGTATTTCTGTAGGTACTATCATCAATACCAAAACAAGAGACACAAACATGCAAACATCCATACATGCCTGTGTACATGTCAATGTGTGCAAATATGCACAAGCCTGGTATATCCTATTTGTAACACCATCCCGGACATAACCAAGCAACAAATGTCCCAAAAACTACACAGGAGGCACAGTACTGGCACCAATGGGGATAAAACGACCGCTTCCCATTCACAGTGGTCTTAAGCTGCATGTAAGCAAACAAGACCTGCTTTGGGTAACACCAGTTCTGGCATGACATTAAGGATGGTGCACAACCCCATAACTTCACCAAGAGCACCCATCAGAGCAGACCAGCAGCTCCTTCCTGTGAGGTACTGGAAGAGGACTGCCCCATAAGGGGAGCCCACCAAGTGGCCTAATGCTGCTGTAAGGCTGTAAAAAGCCAGGAAATTACCTGGCTGGAGTTCATCTTATAGCTCAATACATAAAAAAACTCAAACAGATTGGGGGGGAGAAAAAAAAAAATCAGCCACAGTGGCAGCAAACTAAGAACAAAGAAAAAAAATGCCTGAAGTAGAAAGACTGACAGTCTTAAACCCCTTACTTATTTACAGCAGCAACAGAGCTCTGCTGCAACTGTCATGGCCAAACGTTAAAATGCTCAGCTCAAGCTATACTTAAATACTATTAAAATATTATTGGTTTGGTTCTAAAGCCTATTCACCTGCTTCGCACTACTCTGAAAGACTAAAAAAAAACAAACAACAGCAAAGATAAATACAAACCCAAATGATTCTTACTGAGCAAGCAGACTGGTCTCCTTCTACAAGGAGACTCTCTCCTGGATAAATCACTAGCGTATTTAGAAAGTGGGCTCCTACACACGCACACTTCAGACAAAACTACAGAGGCTAAGACAAACTAAGCTTCAGTTATCATTAATTCCAGGTGAATATCAGCAACCTCATCGCCTTTTTTTTTCCTTCCCCACCATCCCATCTTTTTAATTTTGAGAGGCTCCTGGGCAGGTTTTTTGCAGACAAACTCCACGGCCGGAATGCCCCGCTATGGAAAGAGAAGCATGTGATCCCCGGGACTAAGAAGGCGGAGTGGGAGGGGGTATGAAACGCTCAGGCCCCGGTGGAGGCGAAGGACCGAGGGGCGGCGAGGGACGAGGCTCCAGTTACACCTCGCGCAGGAGCCCGCAAGGAGCTCGGC